>MOOZ01045023.1:138445-193296 GCA_002930495.1 Cecropterus lyciades | reverse complement strand
TGGCAATACATAGAAGGTATGTACTTCAAGGTGGGTTTTTACAAGATAATTTGTCTGGTATGCCAGCTAGGATCAAAAGATCATGGTTATTATCCAGAATACCTAGTTAAAATATTTTTTTTGGTAAGTTAAATTTTTCGATTTTTGCCTCCACCCACTAATCGCACGTGTTTTGTTCAAAATTATTAGATAGAGACAAGTTTACTTAATTTCATATAGTAGGTATCTAGTAGTTTGTCTCTGTAGTTCTGGGACCAGAATGGGGCTACGGTATCCCCTGCCCGTCGTAAAAGGCGACTAAAAGGGGGCTTCCGAGGTTGCGGGTGGCAAGAGAGGGAGCTCGAGCCGTCCAGCCAAGCAACCTCGGGAAGGACGGCGGCATGTGTGGTCCCATGCCGTCGTACATCTGAAGGCACGGTTAGCGCCAATGCTCACAGAGAAGAGCTCGTAAAGGGCATCGCGCTCGGAGGGCTCCGGTTGTGTTCCGTTGGAGATCCCGGAGTCCTACACGCAGCGCTGAGGACGGCCACCGGGGGGGTTATAGTGCGGTAAAAATCCCACATAACCCGACGTTGCTCCCACGGCGTCGGGTACCTTTTGAAGGTTTCCCCCTCGTCACAAAAAAAAAGGTATCTAGTAGTTGTCTAACAGAAAGAAACGTAGAAGTTATGAATATTAAGCAACTCCTAATAATTTTACGTAATTAATAGATGTGTTCTAAGGTACAATTACTTCTGAATATTCTTCTGTTACATCTTGTTTTTTTTTTTATTATAATGAAGTGGCAAACGATCATGCAGTCCACCTGATGGTAAGTGGCCACTGCTGCCCCTGGAAATCTGTAATTAACCCAAATAAGAACAGAATATTTCCTGAGGTTGGTAAGTCAACAGAAAAAGCTGATAGTTAACTTTCTGTCACATATAATTAATCTACTTTTGCAACGGTAGAGGACTGAATCAATTCCATGGTGTTATAATTACTCCATAGATAAGCTAAGTAGCATTTTTTGTAAGGTTAATAACAGTAAGTTTATGATTAGGTATTAACAAAAATTTTCTTGCCCATCACGCACACCTTGCATACTTTAAATTAGGGTTGTAACGGAACTCCGTCTCCGTTACTGCAGAACTTCCGCAAAAAAACGAAATATAAATTATTCTAATATAAATAAATTCTATTCTAACTATAAATTATTCTACAGATACATTTATTCTTCACATATACACTTAGGTATAAAAGGACTTCAGAAAAGCATTCATGGTCTATTGAAGAAATGCAAAGTTGTATCTAAGAACAAAAAATAATGTAGTTAAAAACGTAAAATTAAAATCAATTAACAAAAATCTTTAAAAGACGATGTATTTACAGCATACATACATATACTGTGGTTACTTGTGGTCAGAATGTAAAATGTTGGTGCCCGTGGGCACATTTCTCCTGTGCAGGAGAAGATGATGAAGATAACGATTCGGATTACGACGACAGTCATTTACATACAGTGATGGTATAAAGGCGATGGTGGTGTCCTATTATCTCGAATTTGATCCCAAATGTTATTCTACAATATTATATGATTAATAATAAAAAAAATACTACGCGTGGAACCATTTTAATTTTTTTATTTTAGCTACCCCACAGTGCCCCAAAGGGTACTCCACTTTACCCCTATACACGGGGCATAGCGGGAAAAATGCAATTTTATATTTAAGTTAATTAATTTTATATTTAAGCATTTCTTCAATAGACCATGAATGCTTTTCAGAAGTCCTTTTATACCTAACGTGTATATGTGTAGAATAAATGTATCGGTAGAATAATTTAAAATGCATGTCGTAGTTGTATTATATACATATATTATTATACCCAATATACAGACCTAAACTGGTTAGCTCTTTATGAAGTCTGTAATTGACACATTTTTAATAATAGGGTAAGTCGGGCACCACTTAAACGATATCCTTCTATGCCCCTTTTGTTGTACCCCACTATGCCCCTGCGGTATTTTCAAAATAAAACGCAAATTATCAGTATCTCACCTTTTTTCATATTCTATCTTGTATTTTAATTATGAAGACTAGAAGGAAACTGCTATAAAACGAGTTATTAACTACCACAATACATAATTAGATTTGACAAACAATTGCTATTTAACTTAAGTGTTTTTATAACGAAAACTCTGCTTTTGAATCTTTTTTTTCTAAGCAAGGGTGTCGATATGATGTGCATCTCTTGTGAAGGTTACGTGCTGATTGACGACCTATCAAAATAATCCATTAGACTTTGGACTATGCCTTTTATTGTCTGTTTGAGGCTGATCCCGCTATGCTCCGCTACCCCATTATACCTCCTCCTCCCCTAACAATAATTGATATGGCAGATTATTATAGCAAATGATAAAATAGAAATAAAACGAAAGATATTACCTGATTATTTGTATTTTAAGTTTAAAATTCCTTAAAAATATAATATCCGTAACCGGTAAAATATTATTTCTATATCCGAATCCGAAATTTCCTATCCATAACATCGTACTTTATTTAGGACGTAGGATTTTCTACCTCAAGGTAGTACTTTGAAATGAATGATAATCTAAATATTACCGCTAGGTACGTACTATGAGAAACTGATCAGGTTCTAAAACTAGATTACTGAACTTATCTACGTATATTTAATTTTACTGATAAATGTCTGCTCTAGGAATTATCATACTCGTTAAGTTAAGCAGGTACTGTTTCTATAGCTCGAATAGAATATGCTAATGATAAGATATCACCTGTCTGTCTTAAGTGATTTCAAGAGGGGCTCCTTGGGATGGAAGCTCATTAGAGCAGTATATGTGACCGCATTTTGTGGTAAACATCTTAAGATTAGGGGGAATATAATGCTCCTCAAGTAGAGCCCGAACGGGGTGCATCCGTAAGAGGATACCGATCCGTTCCGACAGGATATTCTTCAAAACTCCTAATATTGTAGACAGGATACAGAGTTTTTGTGCGGTAGGATTCCCGCATACCTTGGAGGCAATAAACCGTGATACTATTTGATTTTATGTATTAATGTTTTTAATTTATTTACATCGTCATCATTATCATCAACACGTTACTGTAATATGTAATCAAAATATAATTAATGTAAATTCCTAAGTTTTTTTTCACAAGTGCAAGATTTATATTTTGACGACCCGCGTGGCGGAGCGGACACCATACCGGTCTGACACGCAGTGGGTCCCGGGTTTGATCCCCGGCCAGACAGACATCTGAATGATGAGTTTAGATTTCTGTTCTGGGTCTGGGTGTTTGTGTATTCGTCTTTGTGTGTATATGGCACCCACGACACAGGAGAAAATTCTACTGTGGGGCTATGAGTGTAGAAAGCGTTTTTCTTTATATATAAGACAAGGGTAAAAAAAACGCCAAGATATGTAAAAATAATTTTATTTTAACAGTAACATCTTAACTTACAATTACTTATGAATTATGAACTTCAAAATAATAATTATCTTGGGTGACCAAAAAAACTTAAACGATGTATCGATTTTATCTATGGGTCTGTATAATCTGTATATCCAAAAACATTTTCTATTTATGATCTACATTCTCAATTTTTGTCTTGATTCCAGACTGATAATGCGCAGTAAAGTATAACTAACTGACTTGCTTTTATATAAGACTATTGTTATTCTGCTACTTTTCATGAATAATATTATTATACAACCAAACACTCAAATTTCAAAAATTTTACAACTTTTTGATTTTATGTTTTCAATTAACGAAGTAAAAATAATAAAAATATATTAAAAGGCCATTAACCAGTATAGTTAGAGCACCAGGTTTTCAAATCTAGGCATTTTTTGGATAAAAGTTTATGGTTAACTTACTTAATACTTAATTGATTACTATCGAATTCATGCATAGCAGCGCTATATATTAATTATAAACAAATATTTGCCGCGTACTTACACTCTGCCTTTTAAACCCATTCTACCAGTAGACATCAATAATAATAAAAGGATTACCGATTAGTTTTTATTTTCAATAATCCCGAGAAATATAAAAGTCATTAAAGAACTCGTGCAATAATATCGTTGCAATATCAACTACTTCAAAATTTTAACGGATAAAAAATAATAATTCTATTACAATCACACAACAATAACATTGCTAGCATATTTAACAAATACACGTTAATATCAAATACGAACGAAGACGACGAACGAAAACGAATACTTACCAGAATATTTCTATCAAAACCAATGAATATGGATAAGTTGAGCTATTTCATTGCAATTAATTCGATTATCATAACATTCTTTTAACAAAATATTTTTATAAATCTTTTACTGTAAAAATAGGTTGTAATGAGTTTATCACAAATTTAGTTGTATTGTATGACGTATGAACAAACTATAATTATATAAAACGTATTCCATAATTTAAAAAGGCACTCAATGGCAATTAATCTAAAATCACACAAAAAGGTCAAACAACTTACAGGCTAATATTTACGATTAACACTATCAACATTACAATATACCACATGATGACGATAACAATGTAAGTAACTTAATAAGTGAGTAATACTGAATTAAGAACAGCCCCTTTAGGATTATAGCTGTGCTAACAAAAAGTAATGTAACCTGACTGTGTTTGCACAGAGAATAGGGATTTAAAAGTGGCATATTAAATCTTTCTTATTTTAATGCATAGACGCAAATACTACTTAGACATCATACAACTTAAAAATCAGTCAAGCTGTTTGGTATGTAGAGCGTGTCAAAGAATTAGACGTACGTATGTACGCTCGGAAAAAATTACCCTGCTCCTGTAGCCATCACATGAAGAATAAGCACAATTTTGTAAATGATGTAAGATTTTTTTGTTGTTGGTATGTTGCTTTAAACCAACGCGCAATGTTGCATTGAATGGTATTATGATTAAAAATTTTATCTATTTATTTTGGATTTAGATTATCAATATTTTTCGAAAGGTGAGAAATAAGAGTATTATAAAATTATGTGTCATAAAAACAGTACCGATGTAGCAAATTTCATTAACATCATGTAAGACGCTCAATCGCCTACGAAATACCTCGGTAGAAACGAGAAGGAATTTCATAAAAGTTATAATATCACAAAAAATATCAAATGAACAACTCATGTAAATTATCTAACTAAACTTCCGAGTAAAAGGCACATTGAAGGTATGTTCTTCCTATCAAACTATTTTATCTTCCTAAGTACTTACTTATTTCAAAGAATGTATATATTTAAGCCGCAAGATTTTGAACTTTGGATTTGATTCACCTGCCACCCTGCATAGATCCACTTTAACTACATAGTTGCTCAACTAAAAAAATAGCCAACAGACAATTCAACGTGTATTGCCAAGACTAAACAATTAATATACAGCTATTCTCACAGATAACTTGACAATAGGCAAAATTAGTAAAGACGTACAGGAATCGATAACTAATGGATTGACTGTATGAGCATTAAAGTTGACTAACTATTAGTCACCTCTTCTACGGTACAGATAAACTCAGCGACACTGTCTAGCTCTAGATACACGAATTCAAGAGGATAACATAACATATTACCATGATTCCATGTTCCTGCACACGCTGATGTATAGGTAGCATGTGCGCATGTAGCGCTTAGTTACTACTTAAATCCAAATATAAGAACTGACCGTACCAACAGTAACCTGTTTCATTTAAAATTAATAGTATCAACCACCATAATAACAAAAATTAACATAAGTGTGAATCAATAGACATACAGAAATTACCAAAGACAATTTAAAAACTTTTGGTTTTCTCTTCATTGTCTTAATTTTCAGCACTTAACATCTCATCTTTAGTGCACGTGCATTCAACGCGTTTCACTTCAACACGCACTAATCACTACATGTCTCCTCTTCAGTGCATGTGCACTCAGCGGACTTCACTTCAACGCGCACTAATCACTTCGCATCCTCAGTGCACGTGCACTCAGTGCGCTCAGCGCGCTTCACCGACCGCCGCGTCCTCGTCGCTGCAGGTGAACTCGGCGGCGATGAGCGCGAGCACGCGGCGGTAGAAGCCGGCGCCCGCGGCGCGCAGGCGGTAGAGCGCGGTGTGCAGGTAGCGCTGCGCGTGCAGCGCGCACGCGCCGCCCGCGCACAGCTCGCGCGACGCGCCGCACAGCGACACCGCCTGGCTCCAGATGCGGGAGCTCACTGGAATGATAAAAGATAACGGATTTATGGTACACACGCTTGTAGTGGTACTGGTGTCGAGCTTCGTTACTACAATTATACATGTCGGAACGATTCTGTTTCTACGTGTGTGTTCTGTTTCGACTGCGGATACACACTGCTTTGCATGAATAATCACACACACGATTCAATTTCATCAATTTTAAGTTAAAGAAATAGTTTTATCCTATCTTATTATTGTAGAATCAGAGACTTAGTGGCCTAATTTCAGTGTGGTTAATGGCTTTTTAAGTCTTATAAAAGCAGTATTAAATGGTGCTGTGTTCCACATTGAAGGGTGTGATAAGAAAGATATACTTATTCAAGTGATAATCATGTGAATGAATGCATTGTTACTCAATGCATCCATTCACATGACGTAAATTCTATCTTGGATTGTATATATGGTAGAGGCAATTTGCCATCATTGAACCAAATTAATCTGAAATCTAAATTATATTACAACGATTACACTACTAAAATTTAAAAAAGGAAATAGACCTCCGAAAATCTTAAACTTACAAAAATGCTGCATATCCACATCGCAATACTGCTGTAGTTGCTGCAACGACCATGTGCCTTCTATTGCTGGCACACTGTTTCCAGTCACTACAATGGAGCCTGGCTCTACCAGGCTGGACAAGGCCTCTTCCACCTGGGTTTTTATGAAGTATGTCTCCCCACCGAAGCCGACTCGCTTATTGTCTTCTCTTATGACGTGTAGCCTGTAGTTAGTTGGGATGTGCTGAAAATATACAATTCAAGATATACTTGTCTTCAATAGCACCACCCCTTCTCTTCCCATGTCATTGGAGACGAGAGAAGATGAGAGAAGAGAAGTCGTTAGAGAAGACTAAAGAACAAAATACAGGAGATAGGCAGTGGTGTTTTCCTGTGTAACATCCACTGCAGTCATGCCTGGCGTGGTGACTATTGGCGATAATACCTATTAGGAAAAGCCTTTATCTGGCAAAGGACTTCAAAAGACTGATGGATGGATGGATGTAACGGAAAATGCTAACAGCATCAAACGTACAAGTGCCATGGCATCACACTTATAATTGCTATTATATAATAAACACATAAACATCTAATTGTTTGTTAGATCATATTTAGTTGAAATTTATTTCCCAAACAGTTTTTGTTGTCACAAACATAATAAAGGGGAAAAATAGTAACATACGTTAATGACAATTTGTTATCAAAATTCATTTATATGGTTACTATTAAAATACAATATTTGATCATTTTTAGGACTCCGTACCCAAAGGGTCAAAATGGTACCCTATTACTAAGACTTTGCTGTCTGTTCGACTGTCTGTCACCAGGCTGTACCCCTGGAACTGTGATAGCTAGACAGTTGAATTTTTTTACAGATGATTCAATTCTGTTGCCGCTATACACAACAAATACTAATAACATAATAAAGTAAATACTTAAGTCTTAGTCCTATACAACAAAAGTCATTTTTTGCCATTTCTTATGCATAATGGTACGGAACCCTTCGTGAGTGAGACCGACTCGCACTTGGAGAGTTTTTTGTTATAATAGAAGATTTTACTCACTTTTGTATCAGCAAGCATCAATATTCGGTGAATGTGTGGTTGGTCGGTGGTATCAGGTGACAGCCGGTTCAAGCAGTCAGGGTATATCTCAGCAAGCACTACCGCATTTTCTCCTCCCAACTTGTCTTTTCTGAGTTCGCGTATTGCCAGATCGTCTAACTTCTCAAATATACAGTTTGCTACTTTTGGTTTTACATCTGTAATTGAAATAATTAATTCTTAAGGTTTTTTTTTATAGTGTGGAAGTAGCAAACGAGCAAGGAGCTCACCTGATGGTAAGTGGCTACTGCCGCCCATGGACATCTGTAATCAACCTTAGGTAAGATCAAAGTCTCACCTTAGGTTAGCTACAGATGCGTTGCTACCCCTGAAGACTAAGATGGAATGCCTAGGAAAAGTAAGTCTCCCTTACCACGCCCTTCAGACCAGAATACAACAGCGCATAACACTGCTGTTATTAGGCAGAAATTGGTGTGGCGGTAGTGCTTCTGGAGTCGAACCACAAAAAGTTCTACCACCTTCAATAAATCACTGTAAATTGTGTATTGAAATACAGATTAACATTAGTAACTATATGTAACAATACCGAGCACACTGACTACTTTTTTTCAACCTAATCTCCAACAGCCTCTTAAGGTCCACTGCTAGACTCTCTTAATGAGGGTTTTTTGCCAACAGTAGTGTCCGACCGAAGGTCGATTATTCGGCTATCGATACAACCTTAGGCCGAACCGGGTGCCGAAACCGAATGTTTAAAAACGACAAGAAATTCAGTTCCAAAACTTTCTAAAATTGAATAATATTGAAATTTGAATATTTTTCATAGATAAAAGTTAATGTTGATTATACATAAAAAAATCTAGAGCTGATAAAAATTATTTTGCAACTTGTAATAAATGATAACATTTTGAAATAATGTGAATTTCAAACTCAACTGGCAAAGCATGCTCACTATGGAATGTGCACTACCTCTGCCCTTACGTAGTACTGCATTTGGTACAGTTTGTTAAATTTTTTCACTTTCTAGAAACCTTCGGCTTCGACCAAATTTTCAGCCCATTTTGGCTGAAGCCGAAGCTTTTGCCGAAGGTGGTTTTTTTGGCCGAAGGTGGCCGAAGCTTCGGCCGGACACTAGCCAGTTGTCGACAGCAGTGAGTGTTTCTGATGTTACTCAGTAAGACTGCTGCCCATCTCCTGGATTATAACCTTATTAGAGGGAGTTGTACTATTCCAGAGCGATACTACATGGCTACAGTTCGTACAAAGTATTAAAAAAAATTGGAACTAGATAGTACGAATACTTACCGCACAGTATACTGCACTATGATTGCATGGAAAACATATGTATTATTATTAAAAATGAAAATATATTGTTCAGGCGCTAGCCAAAAAGTAAAATCTTTTGATTTCCACATTAACTTTAATATTTGCTGTGTCATATTTGGGAATAAGGATATATCAATAATCTTTGCAATATGATAATATTTAATTAACAGATGTTAATATTTAATTAACAGATGCGTATGTCATTCAAGTTCCAAGGATCCAGATTACATAAATCTATGTAACAACTCGTGATATTTATTCCATTTCAAGGATTCAAGCTCTTTTCATTATCTGTTATATCTCTAAAATTAAGAATTACTATGCAGAAATCATGTTAATTTATTTATCTTAAAATCTCACCAAAATGCTGGGCCGCAATATTCAAGTCAGCATCCTCACACCAGGCAAGGATTAGCTGCAGAGTCTGTAAGATAGAGCACTGCAATCTATAGAAGAATGAGCCAATCCGTATAGGCTGTCGCTTGCCACAACCCTCGCACACCCATTGTAACCTGCAATTAGGATGAGGTTTCTGGATTAGCTAAATGCATCAACTACTTAATACGATACAAATACACTTATACATATGTCAGTGGGAGAACGGTTTCACCAAGATGGCAATTAGACATGGCAGTTTAATGACAATTTTACTAGGTTACTTTTATAAAGTCGAATTATGGTATCCATAAATTTATTTTCAGAAATGTCAATTTTCAATAGATCATCAAATCCCGCACAGATAGTCACTTTACATACTAAACACTAAAATTATACTAACATACAGAAATGAAAACATGTGATGTATTTTTTGTAAATTAAATTAAATTGATTGTAAACATCTTTAGAACAACTAAAACATTATTTGAATAAGGATGATCACACAATATCAATAATTGTATTGAAGATATGAAGAAAATTTAAAAATAAATAGAAAAGATTTTGTTTTTCTCTTTTGTATTATAATAAACTCTTTCTACACTCATAGCCCCACAGTAGGATTTTCTCCTGTGTCGTGGGTGCCATGGACACAAAAAAGACGAATATGCACACACCCAGACCTAGAACAGAAATTTAACTAATCATTCAGATGTCTGTCTGACCAGAGATCGAACCCGGGACCCACTGCGTGTCAGACTGGTATGGTGACCACACTCCACCATATAATTGTAAAAAGGCATACCAATATTACAAAATACATTATATAAAGCGTTAACTTCAGTCTCTTGGTTGTAAGCATTAAAAAATAAACATTCATTTAATTATGTGACAGATGACTGTATAAGTTTTTACACACATACATAAGCACACACACAAGTTATTTACCACCTACTATGATTATGTAATAAAAATATTAAAGTTATTTAAAAAAAGTGGAATAAATATTTTACCTGTCTATAACCCTGGCTTGTCTGCAAACAACATTACAATCAGGTTGTCCGGACGGACACTTGACACTGGCGGCAAGAAGTCCAAAATCTTTTATCCTCTCTATTATCTGACATACCAAGCTTTTCTTTTCATTGTTCGATACCAATTCCTTGAAAAACTCAAAGTTTCTAAAATAAAAACAATAAAATTCCTTTATAATGTACATTTTATAAATTTGTCCAAGTACCATAATACTTCTATGATCCGAGTCGGAGTGTTGGAAATGGGTTTATGGTATGCCTAAAAATTATGTATTTTTGCATCTAAATTTACATAGATCAAGTATCCTAGGTAAAGATGATTCTTACTTCTTTTCCCCTATTATACAGAAGAGTAGTCATAAAGTATGTATGTATGGGAAATATATATAAACGCTTAAACGCTTTCTACACTCATAGCCCCACAGTAGGATTTTCTCCTGTGTCGTGAGTGTCATGGACACACAAAGACGAATACACAAACACCCAGACCCAGAACAGAAATCTAAACTCTTCATTCAGATGTCTGTCTGGCCGGGGATCGAACCCGGGACCCACTGCGTGTCAGACCTGTATGGTGACCGCTCAGCCACGCGGGTCGTCAAAATATATGCAGGTGGCTTGGGGTGAAAACAAGGGGTTTTCCACCTTTCAATTATTTTAGAGTGCTAATAGATTTAGTACTCCTTGTGGTTCGACTCCGGAAGCACCACCGCCACACCTATTGAAGGTGGTAGAACTCTTTGTTGTTCGACTCTGGAAGCACCACCGCCACATGTATTTCTGCCTAATAACAGCAGTGTTATGCGCTGCTGTGTTCTGGTTTGAAGGGTGTGGTAAGGGAGACATTCTTTTCTGAGGCGTTCCATCTCAGTCCTGAGGGATAGCAACGCATCTGTGGCTAACCTTAGGTGAGACTTTGATCTTATCTAGGGTTGATTGCAGGTGTCCATGGGCGGCAGTAGCCACTTACTATCAGGTGTACTGCATGCTCGTTTGCTACTCCCATACTATAAAAAAAAAAAACTATCAACACTCATTTCACAGCCTCAGCTGACAAACACCTATTTTTACGTAACAATAGCAGTTTATATGTTCTCTCATGAGGTTGGCAAAGGAAGACAGGTATATCAACTGAGTCCTCGAGGTAGCAATGCATCCGTGGTCGCCCTTAGGATTATAACCTATCTGGAGTTGATGAAGAATATGCATGTGCAGCAATGGCCATTTGCCATCAGTTGGAGTGAATGCCCATCAGGTAAAATGCAAGAGATAGTTACACTTACCCAGGAGATGTAGTGAAAGGTAGATACAACTCGTCAGCTGAAGATTTACCACTTGAAGTGCTTTCAAAGGTTGTGGAGTCCGGTTCCATTTTGCATGTTTTTTTGTATATACAATGATTGAAGAATTATTTTTCTACGTAAATAAATATGATGATATTTTAAAATAAAACTCATTGATTGTTATTGTCTGTCAACTTGACATTTTGTTGCTTATTTGACAGACAAGACACTATGTCACTGAAACAAAAAATACAGGTGTTTACTGTAATTCCTCAGTTCAATATTAATTCAGTTATGATTCTCTTCGCTTCAGAGAAATAATTATTTATTTTTAATTTCAAACTTTAAAGATCATTCGTTAATTTAAAGTTGTATCGTTTTGGCAAATCATTTCATAAATTTTATTTTAATAAATTAAGTATAAAAATCAATAAATATTAAATACCATCGATTAGCACACTGCGATAGTTTAAGTTATCGATGGTAGACAGTGTAATATCGAGTTTTTATTTACTTCAGTTCGATCTCGCGCTTATATTCTAATAGTTTCAACTATTTCAAATGTAAATTATTCGAGTGTAGTCATTAAAATTTTGTCACTTGTCTCTCAGAAGCATAGAAATGTACTTTGTGTTCTGAAGTCTTATCGGTAAAAAATGCTCCTACCATGTCCACCAAGGGCGCAATTCGAGTTTTAAAGCTGTACTTAAAGGATATACAAACGATAAGGCTACTTTTGCCGCTCTCCAAGAGATGCCACGCCCTTCACCTCGAGTACGCTAGGACTCGGACAAATATATTTAAAATGAATAAATAAACATTGATAAAAAATTTCATTAAATATAAATTCGTAATTAAGCTATTTCACCAGTTAACTGATACGGAAGAAATAAAAGTCTTCATAGATAAATTTAAGGGTTAATTTTTCATATACATAATTGCAAAAAAATAGAAAACAATATGAAAATAGCTTGTAAACTAAAGTGAACAAAATATTATGTAATATTCAACACAATTATGTTTGGCTTTTTTATTAGTTTAATAAAATAAATAAAGTTATGAAACTTATGTAGAATACGTTTTGATTGACGAATGAAGTGATTTAAAATCCGTAATTAATAAAAGGATGGCTTGCAAAAGTATTGAGTATTAAAATCATGTTTAATTAATATGTGTGTAATATATAAGTAATAATGTACTTTTTCATTTAAGTAATGAATAAAGTGATGTCATCAGTATTGCGAATAGCGGTGTCTCATATCATGCAAAAACAATTCAAAATTCTAAATTTTTCAATAAAAGTTTTGCATAGATTGATGCACGCGTTCATAATATCATTTAAATTGCAATATAACTAGAACTAAACCAAACAATTCGATTTCAAACACATGTCACAAACCTAATAAGCTAACGTACATCACTACCATCGCTGATTGACAGATTGCGCTGTTGCGATTAGAGACGTTCCGATACTCATAAGGTATCCCATCGACACTTACTCGGTATCCCATCGATACTTACTCATTTAAGTAATACTAAAATCGTTTTTCAATACTACTCATTTGAGTACCCTTAAAGTATCGATACTTACTCATATCGATACACTTTATTTTTATTTTAATGGCACTAATATAAAAAGAGAATTTCTTGGCAATGATTGATGTTTAACAAGTTCAGAATAATAGCCACAGATTTATTCATTACGAGTAATGGTATATTCTTGTTCTCATCATTTCTAAGTACTCACTTTGAAATGATGTTGTAACATAAATTAAATGTTTTCAGGCAAAGTTATACAAGCAGGGAAATAATAATGTCATTACGTTCAGAAATCAAAAATTGTTAAATAACATTTGTGCAGTTTGAGTCAATTCGATACCAACTAACGTTTCGATAGTATCGCAAGAATTATATCGATGCTAAAAGTATTTGATATCGAAACAAAATTATCGAGAAACAGAACATTGTATCGGATGTCCCTAGTTGCGATACTTGTGATGCATCTACGGTGTCAATTTGTGTTGTTTATTTCAGTTACGCTAGATTTGTGAAGTTTAAATAGAAAACCGATATGTTTTGAATGAAATTCTACTAATTTCTTGTTAAATATTTTAGTTTTCAACTGTTCGTTGGTGTTTCCTAGGATTTTTGAAAGGTGAGTGTTTTTATTATATTTTACACGAGGTATTTGTGAGCATCACATCATTTATAATTAAATTTAAATTAAAGACTCACTTTATTTACGATGAATAGATTAAATGGTTAGGACCGTGAAAATATGTTTTTTTTACATAAATACTTACTGATCCCAACAGCTGAATAGATAGGAAAATTCTTAAACTACAAATCTGCGATAACTTAAGATTTGTTTGTAATTAATTATATATTTCCAGATATATTGGATATATATTTTTTAATTTTCACCCGCGTATTAGTTACTACAAAGAAAACTAATTTATGTATTTATTTGGATAAGAATAAATTTTATATTTATTAAAGCAACTTCGCAAATAATACATTTTGGAAGAAATTTGGTTAGCATATAAAAGGGTACAGTGAGTTTACCTGAAAAGATAGACATATGCTGTCGCTGACTTTTTTTAGAATATTTAAAGGGGATCAATTCTGTCATACATAATTTTTACGAAACTTTAACCGTTTACGCAGCGCATGCAGCGGAAGCTCTCATTAGAAAAAAAAACCCGATTTTGAAATATCCTTCACTGGTGTCCGCTCCTGCTGGTCTTAGCGTGATGATATGTAGCCTATAACCTTCCTCGATAAATAGGCTTTCTAACACCGAAAGAACTTTTCAAATCGGACCAGTAGTTCCTAAGATTAGCGTGTTCAAACAAACAAACAAACTCTTCAGCTTTATAATATTAGTATAGATACTCTAACAAGACTTGCAAATTTTATGTATATTGGTTATATTTATGATGAAATATAAGTAAAGTTGGTTCTAAAATAAACATGATTATATTTATCCAAAACGTTCATACAAATTTGCCCCTACACATGTTTTAATTAATAAATAATGCATTACTTTATAAAAAAACCTAAACCCAAAAACCAACCAGTGCCCCTATAGAAATGGATAAGTAAAAGGCTGAATTACATATGACTAGACTACCTGCATTAGTACCTATCTATGATGGAAATCTATGCATAATGCCTTACATAATGTAGGTATTAAACTGCCATTTTTTATATATTTATTACTTATATAGCTATGTTTGGATGTAAAACTCTTTAATCCTCAATTGTCACGTGTTATGGTGTGTAGTTTTCTTCTATAGTATATTTATTCTACACCAGTTATTTCCCCTGCTCCAACTATTCAATCACAGCTACCATAGTATTGAGTGCCCTATATAGGATATGGTTCATGACCTAGATTAACTCATAGTTCTTGGTGAAAAAGTCACAAACATACATACATCCACACAAACTGTTATATTTATAACATTAGTAAGATACTAACTTCCATATAAGGTACATACAATAAATTAAGACACATGTTATCCACAGAGAGTAATTTCAATGACAACCCATTATGTTATTTAGTTTAATGAAATAATTGTTTAAATTGCCAGTTGGCTCCCCGAGTGTGAATTAAATGTCTTCCTTGAAACATCTTGCAAGCATGCAATTTAATTAACAATCACTTTGTTATATATCTTATTATCTTATATTTCTTATTGATTTAGCATTATAGGAAACATGCAGTCCTGTAATGATAAATGAATTGAAATTGTTAGCAATATTTATAATAATGATGCTTTCACCCCCTAACTATTCAATGGATTAACATGAAATTTTGCAAACATATTCTTTGAGGTATTAAAATAGAAGGTATTAGAGAGAATACATTTTATTTATGAAAAAATATTGTTGAAATTATTCTGCCAGACATGATTGTCAACAAACTTGAAAATCTAGCAACTTAAACGAAATTCTCATACTTAATATACTTCTCAAACTGAATAGACTTTGTACATGAACTCAAAATTAATATATTATTGACTTTGCATATGATTTTTAATATTTATTTAGGTAAATGCTGGTAATATCGTAAAGCTGAAGAGTTTGTTTGCTTGAATGCACCAATATCAGGAACTAGTTGTTTGAATTGAAAAAATATGTTTGTGTCAAATAGCCCATTTATGGAGGAAGGCTATAGACTATATATCATCACTCAAGTTTGTTTGTATGTTTTTTTGGTGAAACCATGAGGCACAGCTAGTCATCTATATTTTAAGGACAAGTAAAAAATATTTTGATAATTGTAGTATATTTTATAATAAAGTGGCAGGTGTTTCCTGGGTTCAATAATATTCCATTATATTTCATCATACAATTCATTGTTCTTTAACATACATGAAAATTAAAGGTAATAAAATATTCTATGATAGGTATTAGTTAGTTCTCAGAAATGATTCTCACAGGGCTTTCTGAACATAAAAATGTATAGTACATTTTTATGTGATTTTAATACACAATTATAAAGATCTTTATACTGTGTGGCGTTGGTCTTGAATAGCAATTATCCCTCTCTGTAGATGTCGTAGGTGGCAACTAAATGACAGAAACCAGGAGATAGGAAGGAGCGTCTTCTTTGTATCATCTGCACCTACCTTGGTCCCCAACGTGAGTAGCAGGTGTGGTGGATTATTCGAAAACCCTCATTTGAGGAGACCTGTATCCAGCAGTGGAACTCAGAAAGCTGATGGATTGAATACAGGATTAGATTAGTTAGATTTATGGACAATCTGAATGCCTTGCATAATAACCTTATAATGAAGTCTTCATCGTCATTATCTCAATCTTGTCCAAGAAATCATATAAAAAGACTTCATCGAAAATTTTCAACAAACATCATGACACACTCAATGAATAGACACTTCATTTCAATTTTGACTATTACATTCCTTCGTTGATATTTTTTCATTGAATGATCATATTTTGGTCAATAATTATATTTCTTAGTTTTGCTTACCTATAACTTCTCTATCTTCTCTATATATAATAATTCAATTTGCATATGTTGACATTTTAAGTCGCATGATCACAAACTCGGAAAGTATGTTACATCTAAGTGTGAATGATATACATTTCCTGTCAAAACTACTTCGGGCAATTTTAATCGGAGAGCTACGAAATATGCGCTTCACCCGGCAATCGCTGTGCGCTGTAAACGACGTGGAGCGTTAAAAACAAATGTAGGCATGTGTCTCATCTTATGAGGTTTATAGCAAAATTTATCAAAATCCAACGCTAACTCTTGCCGTACGAAGTGAATGTTTCGTGTCCTAGCAGTAAGCATTTTACGCATTATAAATAAAACCTGCTTTATCTGTTACACTATGCGAACCATGTCTTTTCACCTCTGTAATAATATCAGACTCACAACTATCCGTAGTCCGGTTTACTAAGCGTTACCATCAACCGTCATATAATTACTAACGAGCTAAAGGATTCTCATTTCACTAAGTATCTGTTACTGTTTATATTTCAGGAGCTCCAAATCGTTAATCATTTCCAACCCATTATCTTTGTCGCTTACTCAAACTCGTTTTCAGTGGATCCATGCGTAATTTACAGAACAATGAGTCGTTCGGTATTGCTGTGATTCAGCAGAACAGAAACTAGAATATTCAACTCCAAAAATAAATGCTAAGCGACTGTCCTTTAGTCTGTTAAAAAAGAGTAGTCATGTAGAATACAATATAAGTGAAAACCTAAAAAATATCGCACGGGGTACATAGATATATTTATGTGTTCGGTGACGAAGACGCGAGTTCCATGAATGTTCTTCACCCAAAAAGTGCTCAACGCGTCCAAAGAAGTTATTACTTCAATAAAAATTTTTCAAATATTATTCAACTACTATTTTATGACCCACTGCTTGGCCCGGGTTTCCTTTCAGAAACCTTACACTTAACGCCATGGTCCTTCACGGTAACCAAGTGCTGATAGATTAACTTCACATATCTCTGTGAACTCTTTTTAGGCAAATCTCAGGTGTATAACTTTACGATTTCTGTCACCGCGAACCGAGCAAATGATAATATGTCTTTTATACGTGCCTACATAAGTGAAGAATTCTGGGTGCTTGGGATTTCTATCCAAGCCCTTAAGTGTAAAATAGTAAATATGCATGTAATCAGTTTAAATTCTTGAAAATTCAAGTAGATCTATATTTCACTCCGTTGCAAAAAAGGTAATTGATAAAATATAGATGTTTAATCTTTTTTCAATCAAGTTTTTTCATTTAATATTAACTCGTTCTAGTAAAGACTCGCATTCCAGAAGCTAGAAAAACTGTCCTGTCACGTGCGACGTCGCTACCTATTACACGCTGCATTTACCACGGTGTCTACCTGGTACGTGGCGTAACGTTCAGATCTTACGTTTCCTCCATCTCTCTGTGACCTTAGTACGAGTTGAACGCTCAAAATGATCACCGCTTAGGTTTTCGAAAGTACATTATAATTCATAATATACATTGCAAAGTATGGCCGAAAACTTAAACGTGTATTGTATCGGCAAAAACGTAAACAGTGACCGTTTTTAGGTGACGTAACAAATTCCAACTAAAGACACTACATCGATGTAGTAACACAAAATACGTGTTATATTAATATTTTTTATTCGTCCAATTTAAATAAATCCTGTGAAAAGTCAATGAAAAAAACTACAACCTGAACCTGACTTAAAAAATGTTGGAAATTCCCAAAAGTCTATTGTACAGCAGTAGTATTTTTGACCACGTATGGATTGGCTCGACGGCTATTGGCATAGACGAGATTGTTGTGTCCCTTGATGTTTTTGTTGTATATGATTCATCTGATGATTGCTCGCTTTCCAGTGACCTTCTGAACTATCTTCTTAGCATCAAAAGGATGACTGTCAAACACAACTCGCACAAAGACCACCATACTTTCCGCCGACCAACGGTAGATTTCATCGCAGGCTTTAGTAGAATCCTTGAGAATTGCTCGGATGAAGAGGAACATCATCAGATCTACGACGACCCGCGTGGCTGAGCGGTCACCATGCCGGTCTGACACGCTGTGGGTCCCGGGTTCGATCCCCGGCCATACAGACATCTGAATGATGAGTTTAGATTTCTGTTCTGGGTCTGGGTGTTTGTGTATTCGTCTTTGTGTGTCCATGGCACCCACGATACAGGAGGAATTCCTACTGTGGGGCTATGAGTGTAGAAAGTGTTTATGTTTAGTGTTTATCTACAATTTCTTGTTTGCAAAAAGAGCTATAGAAGATAGGATCACCGCTTACGTAGCTTATTATTTTTACCACCGCTTATTTCTCGTGTCAAGAAAAGAGCCGTCATCATTAAGAAAAATATGATTCCACGTGACTATAGAAAATATTTCAATGTGACATGTCGACTATTTTAATTTTGGGTCATTCGCTTAGATTATCATTTAAGAATTTAGGCTAAAGCATGCGGAAGTGGTTATGAAAGAGGCTGGGATTTTTTTAGCTTGGCGCCAATATTTAGTAAAACACAAGCTTATTCTCTTGTTTGTGTTTGAAATAACTTCATAAATATAGATGAAATGAGGCCGAAATGGTATGTCAACGAAATCTCGTCTATTGTTCCACGAATAAGGCTTGAAGACTAAAGATAGCGCTTCGCGTGGGCGAAGTGTAATTTGTAACTTAGTAAGTAAATGGATTCGAGATACGTACCGTAATCTTGACATCGTTTTTGCTTCATTTTATTACCGTTTTTAGGGTTCCGTACCAAAAAAGGGTAAAAACGGAAAAACGGAACCAAAAGGGTAAAATTTCTATGACTAACCTATTACTAAGACTCCGCTATCGGTCTGTCCGTCTGGTCTCATGAACCGTGATAGCTAGACTGTTGAGATTTTCACAGATGATGTATTTCTGTTGCTGCTATAACTAAAACAGAATTAAATATTTAAGCGGGATTCCCATACAACAAACATGTTTGCCGTTTTTTATGGATAATAATACGGAACCCTTCGTGCGCGAGTCCGACTCACACGTAGCCGGTTTTTTTTATGTTAAAATAGAATTAGCATAAGTAGGTAGTATGTAGTGTTAAGTGGTCTCCACCAATGGGCGACTGTTATTAATTGCAAAAAGAACAGAACCTACATAAAGTTTACAATGCGTTGCTATTGAAATCTTAGTTGAAAAATGTCTTATAAGTAAGTAAGCTTTACCGCACACTTTAAAACCGTGTAAACCACAACACAGCAGCGCTAATTTACAGATCATTCTGGAAACTGCTTCGTACTTTAAGGCTGTTAAACCACAAGAAGCTACTTCACTTCGCTAATATTTTTATACGAGGTTATAATAATATATGTTTTCTTAAATGTGGATAGCAAACTCGGTTTAAATCTGGTGTCGTCTTTCGTTGACTTCAGTTTAGGCTACTTAAATTCAGAAGACACAGGGATACAACGACTTATAAGTCGTTGATTGACACTCATGTATTTAATCTTAGATACCATAATGTGCAAATATTTGCGCTTATACGACTAATGTAGTGTAATAAGTGGTACTGACATTTCTTAAAATATGTAATTATTTCTGCCTAATAACAGCAGTATAATGCGTTTCTGTGTTCTGGTTTGAAGGGTGTGGTAAGTGAGCCATACTTATCCGAGGCGTTCCAATTTAGCATTAAGAGGTACCAACGCATTTGTGGCCAACTCAGGTAAGGTTCTGATCGATTCTTTGACGACCCGCGTGACGGAGCGGTCACCATACCGGTTTGACACGCAGTGGGTTCCGGGTTCGATCCACGGCCAGACAGACATCTGGATGATGAGTTTTAATTCTGTTCTAATTGTGTGTTGGTTACAGATGTCCATGGGCGGCAGTAGCCACTTACCATCAAGTGGGCTGCAGGCTCGTTTGCTACTTCCAAACCAGGAGAAATACCTAACGCGGGGCTATGAGTGTAGAAAGCGTTTTCTGGGATTTAATTCTGATGTCCATGAGTTTTAGTGGCTACTCACGATCAAGTGGACTGTATGCTAGTTTTCTACATCCTTTATTCTAAAAAAATAGGTATCTTAGTTAATCTACTTCGCCAATGCAGAGTTCCGCAAGATCTATAGCATCAACATACATTTCCTGTTCTATATAGGAAACGTTTTAATAATGCATGTCAATGCGTCCTTTCCTTAGGATACTTTATTCGACGCTACTGTGTGTGTTACTTGGTACCCAATCCCCGTTTTTATGTTATTATTAGTTTTTTTTTTTTCTTTTGTATATAAGTATTTATAAAAAGAAGACCGATGTTTATTCTTGAAAACGTAGACTTTTTATTAATCTCATCACACGTGTTTCTATTTCTGACGACTTAGTTCAAAAGTTTCTTCTTCTACTAGATAGGTACGTGGTGATATCCAAGAATTATGTGTTATTGAGGAAGCATTCAGGTTGAATCTCATAAAATCAAACGTAAAGAAGGGGTCTGTGCTTAATATCACGTAAAACTGTAAAAATGTGAGAAAACGTGATTAAATGAAATGAAAATTGTATCTTTCCTAACTTTGTACAATCTCAAGTGGGATTAATCAAGTACCTCTCTAAGGGGGAGAGGGTGACGAAAAAGCACCAAAATCACCTCACGTAATTAATGGATTTAATATAACACAAACATAAAATAATGCATACATTACAAACACTTGTAAGGTATACATATTGTATTATCGGAAACTGTATAAATAAGTTCATCGCTCTAGGCAGCTCATTTCAACACTTCCTGGAGCTGTTTCCCATATAGGTCAAGCTTTATTATGTACTTGTTTAGATTTAGCATTTTTATGCTGTTTTCCTTATAATTATAATAGGTTATGGAAAAAAACAGTAGGTATGGACCGGACAACACAGAAAATATTTTGTTATGAATAAATAATTATTTAAAAATATTTTAATGTTTGTGTTATTTTGTATTATACTCTTCGCGTATTAAGTCGCGAGTATCATCTAGTTATCAAATTAAAGGTATTCACTTTTTGTATTCCAAAGGAAAAATTATACGTTATCTCTGATCCATTTCTTTTTCAGCGCATTCTGTCGGTCAAAATTCATCCCACGCCTTTGACAATACACAACACGTTTTTATTTTTTTATAGCATGGTAGTAACAAACGAGCTTGCAGCCCACCTGACGGTAAGTGGCTACTGCCGCCCATGGGCATCTGTAATTAAACCTAGGTAAGATCAAAGTCTCACCTAAGGTTAGCCACAGATGCGTTGCTACCCCTGAGGACTAAGATGGAATGCCTCGGAAAAGTATGTCTCCCTTGCCACACCCTTCAGACCAGAACACAGCAGCGCATAACACTGCTGTTATTAGGCAGAAATAGGTGTGGCGGTGGTGCCGCCGGAGTCGAACCACAAAGAGCTCTACCTCCTTCAAAACGTGTTGTATTTTTTGAAATATTACTAAAGTACCAAATTAAACGTGTCAATAATTGCAATAACCTTGTTCATTACAGTTTAAGCTTGCTCGTTTCGTTCTGGATTTGGAAACCAAATAGTACCAATCACGTACACGCGAATTGCTCAGTTTAGTGCATTGACGAAGTAGCTTAATAGACTCCAAATAGTTACAGCGAAACTTCTTATTGACAGTGCCACCACGTTGTATCCTTACACCTTAACAAAGTTTCTTTAACATCTTGTTTGTACAAGCTCTATAAAAATCTATTGGAATACGACCACTCAATCGCTCTACTTATACGAACTATGTATGTATATATGTGTCCCACTGCTTTGTAAAAGTCCCCGCCTAATTGATAAGGTTAGCCTAGAGTCTAAATCTATAATTGTAGTAAAACGCTCTGTAACATTAAAAAAAAAACGTGATGTTTGTTTTTTTTTTTTGCTCCTTTAAGTCAAAGCGAAATCATTTCCAGTATTATTTTTTAAATTCAATATTTTCAATATCTCCGTGTAACCCTGATATTCATAATAGACGCTAATACTAATATATTTTTACAGCATCTCTTAAATTAGGGTGTAGCCGTATAATATTATGTTAATAGATTTTTCTATAATTATGATCTTTTTAACTGATGTGACCGATTGATTGTACACTTATATATCAAGAAAATGTTGAATTAGGTATCTATTTTGTTGGTTCATCCGTGTTTAGTGGCACAGATAGGATTGTTTCGGTCTTACATGGATCGTATCACGAAATCTAAGCCATTACAGTATATTTATTGAGATCATGCCACAGTTATGCGTACAACATACTATTTTGTTTCAAATACAGCTTTTAAGGTCAGTTGCATGTCTATTTATAGACGCATTGAGTAAGCACTTGATTGATTTAAAATGCTATTAATGGACTCGTTTTAACACTTGATAAAAGTAACTTACTCCCGTTCTTTTTAGCGTTCCGTACTCAAAGGGTTAAAATGGTACCTCATTACTAAGACTACGCTGTCCGTCTGTTACCGGTTTGTATATCATGAACCGTGGTAGCTAGACAGTTGAAATTTTCACAGATGAAGTGTTTCTGTTGCCGCTGTAACAAGTAATACTAAAAACAGAGTATAAATGTGATTTTTTTGCTCTATGTCAATAATGGCAATAGGTACAAGCTTAAAAATATTACAGAATATTTAGTTACTAGCTGAGCTCGCGGTTTCACCTGCGTTTAAAAGAAATGTAACGTGACATACATTAACCGAAATTTTATATCTCATTAGAAAAAAAAACCCGATTTTGAAACATTCTTCACTGGTGCTCGGCTCCTGTTGGTCTTAGCGTGATGATATATAGCCTATAGCCCTCCTCGATAAATGGGCTATCTAAAACCGAAAGAATTTTTCAAATCGGACCAGTAGTTCCTGAGATTAGCGCGTTCAAACAAACAAACAAACTCTTCAGCTTTATAATTTTAGAAAAGATATTACTAATAAAAGATAAACTTTAAAAATAGATAATTAAATTAAAATAATGTTTTTTTTTTTCGTTTTTTTATAGATGAATGGTACGGAACCCATCGTGCGCGAGTCCGACTCGCACTCGGCCGGTTTTGTAAACGAAACGACAGCTTATTTACATTTTCTATTGAGGAATTATGGTACTTTTTCTTCTCCTTTCATGTAACAACACCTCTGCTGTATTAAACAATAGCATTACGTGTAGGGTAGTATTATTTCCGCCAATATTATGCAGATGTGTCTGAAGTCAGTTGCGTAAATGGTGGCACCCGTAACAAATCAGCTTTTACTGTCTTTCCGTTTAACGGGAAATTGTGAGATTGCGTTTGCGATCATGTGTGTGGAACATTTCGTAAGTCTTGTATGTCCTTTGTTGTTGTATATTTAGTTTATTAAAAAATGAAGAGAGTTGGTCTGTTCGTGATTTGGCTCCGGAATTCGTAGGCACCACCGTTTCACGTATTTCGGCCTTTTGACAGCTATATTAACCGCTACCCTGTTCAGCTTTGAAGGTGTAGTAAGAAAGACTGACTTATACGAGGGATTCCAAGTTAGTTTTTACGGGTAGCAACGCATCTGTGCCCGACTCTAATTTTATCTAGGGTTGATAAAATATTTAAATGGCGACCTCCATAGTAGCCACTTATGTATCAGGTGGATTGCTCGCACCTTCACTACTTCAATATTAATTGCAGGACAACTCAGCGCAAAAAGCGCGACGGTGTCAAGTTGTTTCTTCGCACTAATGCCGCAGTAAACAGATCTCTATTAATACTTATCAAGGTCTATTAATTACAGTTGAGGCTGGCTTTGACCTGAAAAAAACGAGAACATTTGAACTCGTGTTTTAAAAAGATAGGAACGAGTTCGACGTGACATGTTGTCGCTAAAGTGCAGGCATGCTTGGAACGCGGAGCCGCTTCGGTTTAAAATTAGCGGAGTCGCCCTATCCAGCAGAGCTTCAACGTTCCAGGAACACCGCCCGTCACTTGCACACGACACGATAATAAGGTGCTTTGCCACTAGATATGTGCGAGGTTATAAGGTTTTGTGTTTCCATGGAAGGATGTGGTTGCTGGATTAGCTTCATTTGAAGCGACCATGTTAGTCCTCGAAAGTAGTAACGCATCAAATAAAATGTCTTATGAAATTTGTATCGCAACACAAGCCGTGATCTTGGGCTCCCATCCGTACTCTCCAACCCATAACTTGCATCCATCCTTATAAATAAAAAACTAAGCTTTATTTAATCCATTTCCACCAGCTAAGGTATGACAATCTAGCAATCGTATTGGTGAATTTGGCACAGGTATATAGATTTTTTTTTATATTATGGAAATAACAAACGATCGTGCAGTCCACCTGCCGCCCATTGATATCTGTAATCAACCTCAGATAAAGTCTAGAGTCCTACCTAAGGTTAGTCACAGATGCGCTGCTACCTCTAAGTTGAAACACCTCGGATAAGATTATCACTCTTACCACACCCTGCAGACCAGAACACAGCAATGCATAACACTGCTGTTATTAGAGCTTAGCTTGCACATATCTAGTGGAAAAGCAACTTTAGACGAGGACGGGACGATCGTATCTAAACTTACAAACGTATCTAAACGTACGGTACGTCTTTCATTGTGTCCGATTGGTTAACTGGGTCTTTCGCACATCAATAAAACGACCCTATTCAATGCGGATGACGCTACGCCGTACGAGTGATGCCCCATCGCTAGGAATGCTGCATGCTGTTTGAGTGTTCTCGTTATTTTTGTTTAGCGCTTTTCAACTTTATTTGAGTCAACTATATTTGGAGCGAGATTTCTTCGCGTGACACGACAGGGTTTGCAAAACATATCGAATTATTTGATAATATCGACGTGCCTAATCAATTCGAATATTTCTCGTTACCATAATGATATAATAGGAAAATAACAACTTCTATCTGTATTTCGTAGATACTTATCATCACGCTCGTTATTATATTATATACAGCCCGTTTTGATTCCTGACACAATCAACGCGGATAGATTGAACTGTATTTCGGCGCTATTATAATAAATTAGATCCGTCAGTTGCTTCCGAAAGTGGGTAAAAGGATTATGTAAGGTCAGATTCGAACGATCCAATCAGTTTGCGATACACACAATAGGCGATAGGTGTATGACCTTTGATAACAAATGATACCACTTTCACTATCGGTCGCGAGAACTACGAACTAGGTATGGTTCTGATATATCACGCCATAACTATAAACCGTTTATATTCGTATATGATACCACACCATATCGATACATTGATACGACAACAAATGATAAAAAGTACGAAACCAAATATGCAAACTCACAAACACAACGAAAGCCATTACAGGAAGTACGCAAGAGATGGAATATTAGTTACTCATTTTATTGACTACTAACTAAAACCACCAACTCGACGGCGGTAACAATTTCTTCAAATATCTATATGACAAAAGTTTGCGATATCGATTATAAAGATATACATACAAACCGAAAATCGTTACGTTACGTAACCGTTTTCAAATTAACTGTTTCAAATAACTTTCAAACTGAAAACGACCATGTACCAACTATGGGAGCGCATAGCATGGTAATTCGATTAACCGCCTACAATGAGAATTGCCGTGAGCTCTGATATAACTGAAAATGGAATGTCATTACGTTTTAGAGTCGTTTCGTTATTATAGAATAGATTATACAAATTGAAATTAACTGTCACCTTCGTCGCTTTAATATACCAGTATTTAGATTAGATAACACTTTATACAGATTAATAATATAGTTATGTAACATTTTTTTTTAAATTATACATTTGATGATTTCTTATTTAAATAAATTTATAAGTGTACAGTATAATATGTTATAATTAGTCTATAAACTAACGCAAATTATATATTAACAGTATGCTAAATAAAATTATAAAAAATAAATGAGCCAAGTCGCTGCCCCATGCAATATTATCAGCATTGCATTACAGAATTGCCTAACTTATATTTTAAAATATTTCAGCAGAATCGACGGAATAGAAGATTATATAAATTTCAAATCCGACGAGAGCTCATCTTGTTCAGTAGGTGGAATGGTCTCATCAAAGAACTTTTTAGCTTAATGGTCTGACGTAACAAGCCGAGAGCGACCGAAAATTTTAAGTTCAAGCTTTTTTCAGCTGTTTTCATTACCAACTCGTAAAAGCTTGTTTTAGCTATCGTACATTTTATCTTCGCTAAAATTGAAGGACAATCATTAGCGTTGTATTTATATATAGCTTTGAATTTTGACGATACATGCAGAGCGGTTACCACAACGGCCTGACACACAGTGGGTTCCGGGTTCGATCCCCGACCAGACAGACATCCGAATGATGAATTTAGATTTCTGTTTGAGTCTGGGTGTTTGTGTATTCGGTTTTGTCCATGGAACCCATGACACAGGAGAGAAAATCCTAGTGCGGGGCAATGAGTGTAAAGCATTTTATTTATAAGTGAATGTAGATTAACACCTTGTTATCCTTGCAAAGTATATTAAAACAAACGTTATCAGTGCGAGTATCCTAAGTACGAATTTATAACCTTTTATCTAAACAATCCTTCTGTGGTGACCTCCCGTAACTCATCAAGAGATGGCACCGTATTCTGACTCACGCTATCGGAGTTTTCTCAACATCCTGCATATATACAAGTTCCGAACTGACGGAGATTATCGGAGCACGGCCGCTCCCCAGGCATGATCACCTCGCCTGGCGGGAGATCTTCCTTTGCCAAAATTGTTTACGATTTAGCCCATACATTGTAATCTGCATTGATCGTCTCCATTTTACGATCATACGAAACCAATGATTGTTTTTAGGAAACGTAATATACGCGAACTAAAGGCTCGCTTACAGACGTTCAGTACAGCACAGTACAGTTCAGTACAGTACAGTCGCTTCATAGTATGGAAGGAGCAAACGAACATGCAGCCCAACTGTTGGTAAGTGGCTACTGCCGCCCATATACCAGCCACTTACCATCAGGTGGACTGCATGCTCGTTCGCTACTTTATTCCTATAAAAAAAAAAACATAATTTAAAAGGGCCTTCATACAAAAATGTACAGGAATCAAATTTGAAGAGTAACCTACTACTGCTTGTTTCGCAAACATCTAAACGTTTGTACGAGAAATAATTTCTACGTAAGCTAATTTATTTCTGTCCTCGATAAGATTAGCAGAATAAAATTCAGATGTTTCAGCCTTGGATTGAAGCGAATCGCATTCAAATCAAACTAATTATTCTATTTACAAACAATCGAGCCAAGCCTTGCGAGTTGGAAGCAGATTCATGCAAAATCCTTTATATTCGTTTCGGAAACAATGAGATGTGCCTCGCGCAATGAAGCGATTGGTTCGCGATTGTCTTCAATCGAATAATTTGTATATAGTAATCTTCTTACCCGCCCACTAGTAATTGTTCGATTTGCATTATTCGTAATCCCTTCCCTTGGACTTGTTTTGCTTCGTGCTTTCTCTCTCTATCTATCTATCTCTGACGATGAATGACCATTAGTATATTGAAACGTATCATAGCTTGTGATTTCATGTTGTTTCTTTCTTACTCAGCAGTGAAGTGAATCTTTATTTTGTATAGGCCTACGGGTGCACTTACAAATTGTCAGTTACAATATTTATTTTTACGCTACCACTATCTCAACTAAGAAGATCCGGCAGGAAACTCGGCGGGTTTGTCTTTTTTCTTTGTATATTAGTGTATATTAGTAGTTGTATATTAGTGTTAGTGTCTGTGAAAATGTTATGTTAATATGTTTGATCTGTCAGCTGATTTGTAGCACTTCCGCGCAATACCTCCTGACAAGGATTTCACTTGTCGAAATTAATCTAGTAACTTTAACTTTGTGTTTACAATTTCCTAAATTCATAGTCGCCTTGCAACGGTGTTTATCGCCCACATGGCCCGGAACCCATTTCTTCGTGTCGCACACTCGCTCGTAGGATGCGCACGCGCTCATCAGCGGGTACATCCGCAAACGTTAATTGCTCCACAATCTGCACTGCACCGGCGTTTGCAGGAGAAAGCTGGTTACATTGATATTAACTATCAATCAACGTCTTCCTAGATGAAATTAATGTGGGTTTTTTGTCTAGCGCTAATGTCGTGTCACATTCTCGAACAGTTACGTGGTTCATCTTTACTTAGCGTAACATTTATGGATACAATAACGAAAACAACATCGGTGTCTATTGTAATGCAAAGTAGAGCAAGTTTTGAGAAACAGTTTAAGATTTTCTAACTCAAAAGTTTTGCTTTCCTTGTTTTTCAGCGGTATTTAAAAATCCCGCAATTCCGCGCGATTTTTTAAAATGTCCAAGCTTTTTTCTAATTTTTAAATATTTTTTAACTGTTTACTAGGTTATCAGATCTTATAGTTTAGAAAACTGCAAAAACGAAAATAAAATCGGTTCAATGTAATAGTTATTACTTTAATCTGTATTTAAAAGTAATTATTTCGACGTGTTTTGCTTTAAGTACTAGTAGCATTCGATTGCGTATTCTACTCGTCATAAAATTGCACCCAATTACCTTTTTAATAGGTGCCTATTAAATTTAAAAGTATAATTTACTGACGCCTCACCCTATATGCATATCATTCTAAAACTACACCTATATTATGTATATCGTAACAAAACAAAGGTTCACATTAACCGTTACCCGTATGTAGATAAGCATCTGGGAAGATAGTTCATTACTCTCTTTAAATACTATGATTAACGTCTGTAACCAATCGTTTTATAGCCAGGTGTACAGTGTAAAAACAAACTCATCAGTTCTTAGTCGATACACATTCATAATGACGCACGTACCTGCGTTGTGGGCTGTACACAATACAAAACAGCCCATTTGTACCCGACTGAACTTTCACCCATTCGATGGAGTTGATAACAATGTGTTTTTTGAACCGATGTGAACGTGAGAGTAATCAACTGTGTCATCTACATAAACTCGACGTAACGCTGTTTCTTGTTAATTATGAATAGAACATGCTATTCGATTCAGTATTCTAACTTCTAATGAACAAATGATACTCAGTCTATGTCTATTGCAGCCATGTCATTCGTCATACTAAATCAACTTATTTTCGTATGTGAGAAAATTTTATAAGGTAGCCTTTTTAGGAGGCATTGGTAATCGTTTGTTTTTTTTGTAAATAAGGTTCTTTGTAATTAAGTTAACCCTTAGCACTCGAGGTCTTTCTCGCCTGCGAACCGTCCACTAAAGAGGGAAATACCTTATCAAACATAGTAAATAAGAAGAGCAAGTGACAAAAAAAACATAGGTTCTTAGCAGCGTCACTTGTTTTAAAACTACATATCACTGTGGCGCCATAGCAGCGCCGCTCGAGTTTATACTTCAAATTGACCGGAGAGATGCCGCCGCACTGTTGCAAAGGATAGAAGAATAATAATATATATATAATAATAATATATATATAACATTTTTTAAATAAAAAGTAGAAATTGACTTCTATGACTCTACTCACAATTAATTTCGCTTAAACCTTCTCCTAAGTCTGACAAATACTATGCTGAAAACTGTATCAAAATCGGTTCAGCCAAACGCGAGATAATCGCGCACAAACTTACAGGTCAAATTGAGAACCTCGTTTTTTTTAAGTCTGTTAAAAATACCAAAATATCTTCGACTGACACTTTTATCGAATGTCACAATTATACCATTTTGAGCAAATATCGATTTCGAAATTTCCTCAGTTTGATATTTGTGTTGCATAAATATGTGTATAGAATTCGTGTTTACTACAAAATGAAACTAAATGTATTTGGAGAAAATTATAAAGTTCGCGAAAAACATCGAATTTATTTTGCTAGAGTTGACGACAATTCTAAATGATTTTTTTTTCAGATAATACAATTGTGTATTATACAATTAGTTTAGAAATTCATAATACACTTAGCAGACGTTTAGGTACTATCTATTAGTAACACACTATGTAAACTGAAGTCTTTTCATCATTCACTACCATATCGTTCCATCTGTAAGCACTATTAAATCAATTATTGATCATCTATTGCGTGCTCCACCGATATTAAACACAGATTACATAGACTAAATTGACAAAAAGTCAAATCATTACACGATTCGTTGTTTTTGTTATATTAGTCTTTTTGCCTCACTTTCACGTATAGGGTATTGTTCATAGCTATATTTGAGTTTGCTATATTGAGTTGACATGGTTCATCTCTTATTTCATTAGTATTTCAATAAGCAGACATTTCATGACCGAACGAAGAATTTAACAATTTACCACGTAGGTATTTAAAGGTGGTCTAACACTTAGTGTCTATGGGCGGCGGTGGTGACTTGTCATCAGGTGAATTGCATGCTGGTTTACTACTTCAATATTATAAAAAAAGGTATTTTTCAATTACTCTAATTTTAAACCAACATGAAAACAAACGGCTATAACAATATGTTGGGTATCAAGTTAATCTAAAAAAGAAAGCAAATTTGAATTCATTTCTTTTTTTTATTTGTCATTCAAGATTTTTGATTACAAACAAAAATTAGGAAATAAAGAATCGTGGATATAATTCATACATGTCAACGGGTTGAAATCTTGTTCGCAGAGGGCGATAGGGCGTAGGACGTAGGACATTTTTAAGTAATCTATATATAGGGCTGAGTCCTTATCTTAAATTCAGTCAGTTAGACACGATCAGAGTCATTACTTGATATATAAATTTAAATGGTAATAAATACTTAAGAAAGATATTATATAATATTCTACTTTCCCTATTTTAAATTTTGTCGAAGAACTGTAGCAAATAAATACTAGAGAATTTAAGCGAGAGCTGAAACAAAATACAGTTGTTTCCGCGTCTAACTCAACGTACGAGTCATTTAACGGAGCGACCTCTGCGGAAACAAGCTCCACGGGACCGCGTGGGTCATGGCGGTCACGTGCGCACTGCAATTAGAACGATTGAGACACCTATGATACATGATACATATACAATGTTTTCTTAAATTTGTTGTTGTTTTGTTGTTGACGTAAGTCCTCGCTGATGAAAAAAGTAAAGGATGCCAAAAAAAAATATAATAACAATAATCATTTTTTCAGACTAAATCCATATTTAAAATTTACAAAATGTTAATGTGTTAGTAAAGGCTAAAGCTGTTATTTTTTTTTCATATGATATGATGGTGACTGGTTACTGGCGCCCATAGACATTTGTAATCAAATACACATAGAACAGGTGTTCTATCTGAAATCGATAACAGATTCGTTGCTACTCCCGAGACCTAAGATGGTCGCCTCATGTATAAGTGAGAAGTGTTAAATATTTTGCACGAAAAATTTAATTATTTTATTACGTATTTTATTAATTATTACCCGGTAAAATGTTTTGCCATATAAATGATTAAATTAGTAAAATGGCTATTAAAAAATAGGGGTTGGTGATAAAAGGGTAAAAATTAAGGGTTGTAAGTATTTTTAATGCCACATTATAAAAAAATTAAAACAAAAAAAATGTCCAAAAATTAAAAAAAGAATGTTAAGGGTGAACAACGTTTAACCTTTAACTTAGGGGTATGAAAAATGGGTAGTAGCCGATTCTCAGACTTACTGAATATGCATATAAACATATAAAAACTTGGTAAAAATCGGTAAAGCCGTTTCGGAGGAGTAAAGTAACTAACATTGTGACACGAGAATTTTATATATAAGATTTAGACCTGTACAAGCGCTTTTTCAATAATTGTACTCTTATATTGAAATGTAAACTTTTGATGTTGTAATATAAACGAGTTTATTCTATGTTCAATGTCGCATTTGAACAAAATTCGCACGCAAATTCTATTTACTTGCACGTCACTTTAAAAGTAATTGAAACGCGTGGTACGAACCACTTACTTATGTCACATCAAGCGACCCACGTAGTTTCTAGTAGAATAATTATTACGACATTTAAATCTTTTTAACTTACACTATTATGTAGATTATAAAGATTAGAACAAGAGCACGAAGCTGTTTCCATGTCACGGCCGTGCACGCGCCGTACTGACCACTGACCACCGACCGGCGACCGGCTACCCAGTGACCAGCCATGCTGACCTCACGCGCGGACTCCGCCACAGACCGCATGTGGGTCGCGTATTGCGAATGAGTTGATTCGGACAGACAAAACTTTGTAAATGTATGTTTTTTCATGAGTTCTTTTCGCCTTTCGACGTTTCAATTTCAGGCTGTCAGAAAAAAAAAAATTTAATAAAGAGTTGCAGAATTTGATGAGCTATCAGTACATCAATCATCATCCTCATCAGATCAGTACATCAATAGTATTAAAAATTAAATTCATATAGTGATGCGAAAACGTGAAGTATTTGAAAAGTAATTGTCATGTATACTCTCTAGTTACCTATTACTCCTAATTAGCATATAAGTTGACGTATAATTAATAATTGGCGTATCATAAATCACCGAGTGATGTTTTTGGTGTATAATTAATCATTATTTGAAGGGTGTTTCGAAGTTTGAAACATTCATTCGGAATTTGGAATGTACAACAACTACGTATATGATGAGCAGAGTAATAGTATTATTATCTCCTTATGAACTCATGGAATTAGTAATATGCTCCACTCAGCTATTTGGGATATACTAGAATTGAAGATAACATTCTCTAGAACCCTCGTAATTGACTTACAATGTTACCCTTCAGTCTCGCCAAACCTATTTGCAAGATAGGCATCCATACTTGGCTCAATCTCTCTCTTAATTATAAGTTACTTTATAAATCACTTCATTGTATTTTTATGTACTGAAGTTAATGGACATGCAATCCCTCTAATGGTTATCTGTATCTAAACAAACAGGCATTATTTGCATAAAAATATTTTTCTTGCTGCTAAAACATACATATGACTCATGTACATAAAACCAATAAAATATTTAGTCGAACAAGAGTTGTCGTCTCCTGAGTATTTAATTTGTGTAATCCTATTTAAGAAATAAATTCAATTTTTCTTACACTATGAACACGTAACTTGAGACTTACAATATTGTTATTAACCTTTTGTTGTCATGTTAGTTTTAACGGAAGATATATATTTCTATGTATATCTTACGTTAAAACATTTAACACTCGGACATATCACTCTACAGAACCGCATTTTGTGTCTTATTTCTGCACCTCAATTATACACGAGTATTCATTAATCCCGTGGTTGCATTTCAACGAGCCTTGAACTTTGTCGCGTTCTTAGCTTCGTACATTATTGAGCAGTTCGAAAACGATTTTTGAAAGTTCAATATTGAAACTGGCAAACCCGAAACCAGCCTCAAAATTCCAAAACTATGCTTTGTTTATTTTGTAAGTTCCAGCCTATACAGGATTTTGTACTGATTTTTATGCGGTTTTAATATATTGCTTGCAACACTTGGATCTTTTGATTGAGTCCTTAATGAAGCCCTTTATCTGTATGTAAATAAGATCTGAATAAATCTTTGTCCTCAGTTGTGTTAAAGATGTATCGTACTCTATATTTTGATTAATATAATATTAAATTTTATAAACATGTAAATAGATCATACTAATATTACGAAGGGGAAAGTTTGTGAGCATGTACGTGTTTGTTGAGAGTAACAAACACGTACATGCTCACAAAAACTTCACGTAAAAAATTCAGATCAAATTTGAAATTTGGCACACATATAAATTATTACCTGGATCAACATATCGTGGTAAGTGACCGTGGTAAAAGCTAGTATTTTTTTTTATAAACGCTTTCTATATTCATAGTCCCACATAAGGATTTTCTCCTGTGTCGTGGGTGCCAAGGACACACAAAGACGAATACACAAATATTCGTCTTTGTGTGACTGGGGCCCTAAACGGAAATCTAACCTCAACATTCACACACACTGCGTGGCAGACCGGTGTGGTGACCGCTCCACCACGCGAGTCGTCAAAGTATTATATAGATGAACTCAAATTACATACCAAGTAGGGCGGCTGATGCGGATGGGTTATTTGAATGAGCTAATTCATAGCGAGTCCCTACGCATCGCGTTGACCAATTTAGTGCACTACCTACTGCAGTCACTAACGCCTTTGCAATTTCCTGTCGACCACGTGTACACTGGCGTCGGTTTGAGCAGCTCTTTAAGTTTAGTTACACCGGTTCCTGTGAATAACTGTTGCATAAATATTACTGGGCACTTTATCATTTTAATTTGTATACATATAAATTTTATTGCTAATTTTATTTATGTGTATTATTTTACAAATGATCGTAATTCCATCCGTCTATTGCCATCGAAATCGTATAACAATATCTATTACATATATCATATGATTTTCATAATAATGTATAATAGAACCATATTTGGTAGAATGGTATTAAAAAATATTATGAATTCAATAACCATCTCGCTTTTAACTTATATTTATTTTATTACTGAGTGAATTTTAACGTTCACCTTCAAGTTACAATTTGTTATCAATACTACGTTACATGTATTATATGTATATAATTAATAAATCTAATTATATATTTTTAAAGAATACTTAGTATATTGCTAAAGACGAAGAAAACAATTTGCGTTTTTTGAAATAAGCCTGTTTGGCTATACTTGACCTGACTTTCTGAGATGTACAATTTCCTGTCATGCGTGTTAACTCATTGGCGTCGTTAGCTACTCATAGTCTTACTCACTTTGCTCGTTTAAATCTTATTTTTGTCTCCCGAACAGCTCAATGTAGACTCCCTTATTTTTGTAGCACTCCTAATAAAGTCACTTTACTTTTTATGTAACTTTCCTTTTATTGTTTTATCGTCGTAGTTCGTCGTATATCTTTGTCATGAATGTCAAATGTTTGTATTACAGAAAGTGAGCAATTGGTATTTTTATTGGGTAAAAATCCGCTCTAATGACGTCTAGTACTTTTTGTAAGTATTCCTCTCGTCAAAAAAAAAATTAAAGGTAAAATACAATTATATAAACTTCGATATCTTATGTTGAAGAAATAAATTTTGTTTAATAGAAAGATACTTTTTTGTCTTAATCATGTGGGCATTAAATTTCTCGCTTTAACGGCGAAGAAAAATCTGATAGATCTATATGTATACTATCAGTGGACGATAATTTGTTAACGATGATCTAATACAATTCCTTTGTGAGCTATCCACACGATTTGTTTTTGATTAACTCCTCGCAGTGTGTAGTCTGGCTTCTTCAAGAGACTCTGAGCCCATCTAATGGACTTAATGCGTCTACATGCCCGCATTTCACATGCCTTCTCGCATTTTTCATTGAAATGCGAGCCAAATCTCCCATTAAAGGAGACGAGTATTACAATAATCTTATTTTACATACATTCTGTTAGCTCCTATTTTGTTTAACAGACGGCAGATATTTGATTCCTTTTTGGAGTGACCTCTTTTGCCGGACGAGGCAAGAGAGTGTATCAATTCTCTCAATAAATAATTGTAACTTTATATTGATTCTTGAAAAGTCCATATATTTTCTTTCTGTTTTAAACGTTTACACCTCCAAGAATTATGCGGTAAATAAAAACATTCCACAGTTATTATACATTTAAAAGTCTTATACTTACTTTGTACTTATGAAGCCAAATGGTTTTATAATTTGCCTTTCAACGGTTTCGCAAAATACGCGGATAAAAGGTTAGTAAACGGCCTCCTCACATATGCCAATTTGTAATTAATCACGTCGTGATGTGATAGGTTTTTTATGTTCTATCTAGCCTACCGCCCACTACTTGTCCAACTTTACAAGAGGCGAAAAAAGTCTACATTACATAGGTAATATTACATATTAAAATTTACGTAATTTTAACCTGTCGAAAACGTCATTTAACACCTGCAGGAGATAGCATTTCATATTCTTTTGGAGAATGTGCTGAGGTCGATCATTGGTCAGCCACCTTGCTAAATTGTCCTTGACGGTGGTAGCCAGGATTTTCAATTTGGGGTTTGATCTGTGGTCCAGCGGTAGTCGGATAATATGATTTTTGTACGAATACCAAGTCTTCACTACGCACTATTTAAATTATTTGCTAAATGATTGCGAAATGGTTTCTTAAAAAAATACTTATATAATTGTTGTCATACATTGCATGCATTGCAAAAAACACCGATTTTTGCTATTAGATTTGTGTTGATGATAATGAATATGTACAAAATTTGCAAGTCTTGTTTGTCTGAGCGCCAGTTCTTAATTAAAACACTAATGTTTAATAAGTGATCATTAATAGTGATATATTTTGTGTGAAAGTATTGTCAAAAGTTAAACATATTTTGACTTTCGTTTTTTTCTTTTATTCATGTGTTTATCTAAATGTGTGTTTGCATACATATAAAAATACACAAAAATAACACTACATCTGTTAAAGATAATTGCAACATATTAACGAAGATATATTTGAGAGCAACCTATCATCAATTAACTGTTGAGTATAGCGGAGATATAGCTATTTAAAAGGATAGAGAGATATGAGAGAGAGAAAGATAGAGATATATAGATAGTTATAGTAGAAATAGCAACTTAATCTCTGTTATGTCCGTGGTTGTCATCATTGTTACTTAAGTTGCTTGAAATTGCCCTGAATAATAACAAAATTACCAACCATCACTCTCGAAGTGTAGGTCAGTCATGTCAGCATAATATCACTCAATGACATAAGACGGAAATTATTCGCTATAGAAAGTCTACGGATTAAAATTGTCAGCAAAACTGGGACATAATGTGAATACGAACTAAATACTTGTAGATTGGACATGATTTTAACATTTTTTTCGTTCTGTTATGTGATTCGCTGACGCGTTACTTCTACAGTCTAAATTGTTACTGCAATTTGAATATTAATCCATATCAAACAATTAATGTAGTGATTTGTTTAGAATCGTTGTGATTTGAATCTCTATGAAACGATAATGCGTTACGGAAGCAGTTGTCGGCGCTACATCTAGATGGCTATGTGCTTTTTTCTAAATAATGCTAACCATTTTCGTAGCAATCAACTGTCGGAATATGGATTGCAGTGATTACTTTATCGGTTTTTGAAAATGCATGCAGTTTTAATACCATTATACTCAGAAATATGAACTTTAGCCAAATTTGCCTTCAAATTATTTTATTATTCGTTTTCGTTTCTGCCGTTTATAAAATGCACATACACTTTTTTAGTGCACTAGTTTCCTGTCGAATTAAACGTCATAGTGCTGAACCAAATCAAATTGCAAATAAATCATATTTTGTCCTCCACACACAACAGCCATGTTTTGTCTTACCGGTTCACTATTAGGTATAAATATTAAGATTTGAATCCTTTTCATCTGAGAACTGACATGCAATCGGACAGCAATGTTTGATGACATACATAGTTGTATCTTACTGTTGAAAAAGTTAAATTGTTAAGGTAAGCTAATTTTTGCTTAATGATCAATCCGTTTATTTCAACATTTATTTGTTTTATTGCAAGGGAAGCAAGGAAACAGTACGTATATTTTATAATAAATGGTCACTTCAGCCCATGACAGTAAAAAACTTTAAATTTTATTGGCGTTATACATGAGATAGTATACACATGTGACACTCTAGCCTCGAGTATTATCGTTTTAAACATACGTTATAATTAGGATGTCTGTACGTGCATTACGTCTGGATAGATCTCGTCAAAGTCTGTATAAAATTAGCCGACGTCCGATTCCTTTTGCTCGAACGATTGATTCCAACAGTGATACCCCGGCAGCCCGTCCAGACCCATTTGTCTTGCGGGAGTGATAGATCTGTGCCATAGAGACGATATTTTTGTATCGGTCTTCTGTTACAAATTGTATTTTATTTTGTAACTTGAAGGATAGATGATATTTTAAGTTAAGAGACTAAAATGTCTCGGCAAAAATTATTCAAATATTTTTTTCGTCGTCGTTTCAGAGTAATTATTCTCAAGCTAATTCATCTACATTTGGTTTGGTAAAATGCTCCAATAAAGGCATTGAATAAATATACATTTTTAGTCGCTTTTATCTCCATAGAATAGAAAACCAAATTATGATAATAATTTTCATATATGTAGGTTTCATGGGTTGCTTCAGACCCCAATTATGGGTGGGTTCACTAGGAGGAGGTAAAAATATTATAGCCTAATCTTAATACAAGTATGTTTGACTTATAATATCTAGACTCTTGACAAACAATGCTTCTGTGTTCCAATTAAATGTAAATTATAGTCCATTTGGCAAGAACTGCGTACTAATAGAATCTATTGAAGATAGATTGCTATGGCAGCAATAATTCTCACGCATGAAAGCCTATTTAATGTTTTGATATCATTATCTCAAGCAGATGAACCAAATTTGATTTTAATTCATTTAAAATATCAAAAGCGTCTCTGCTTTTTCGTCCCATTAATTTATTGCATATTTTCAATATATTGTTTATTTGTAGAGCTAAGAAAAAATTTTGATGTAATAATCATTTTATTACATATGTTTTGAAAGAAACAGAGTCAGGGTTTTTTTAATTAAAGACTAAATAATTTCTAGATAAAAATTATGTCAATGCCACTGCCTACACGTATAGCCTTTGTAAAAAAAAACTCGTCTAAATTGTTCAGCCTATTCCAAATTGCTCTATACAGGTTGTAAAGCAGACGTATTAAAATGTGACCATACAAATATAATGTGAATAAGAAAAAAAATAAAACTTCAAAATTTGTAAAATGCCAGTCGTGCGTATGTATAATAGACCGATATTTAAATTTTACATATTGGTATTCTATTATTGAAGTAAATGGGATGTATTTTTATTGTTGATATTATCCTCGTACGTGCCTACGGTTCGCGTATGTATTTATTTAATTTTCTTCTCGTTTATGGCTGGCTCGCTTGCCGATTGCCGGTACAGTCACGTCCACGCGCGGTTCGCCGGTAGACGCGTGTGCAGTACAGTGAACTGCAGTCGCCATATCTGATCTTTTACTACTGAACTGTGCCTAATACTACTCTACTACTCTTGATACAGTGATCTGTGTAAGACTATCCCCTCGTTCTAATTGGACTGAACTAACGAACTCGAGTGATAATCATTTGTTTGTTTCAAGTAAGTAAATGGTCATGACAGTTTTAGCGTTAACGAAAATGTGACGACATTTAAAGCTATACTCACGTATTTTATAGCTTTCACAGTCATTAAAAGGATTTATTCGCGCATATTTTCCATAATAGTGTGTCAAACATATAGCGCCTGGCGAGACCGGTTCGAAAGTTGGGTTTTGTTAAAGGAACCGGACCAGTAAATAATATAGTCAGTTCGTGTACATGAGTTAATTTACATAATTTCAGACATAAACACATAGTCGTAATGGATCATTAGGTAAAACTCGCGTGACACTCAAACCTGCTGAAAACCGTGTAGGTATAATTTTTCTCTCAACATTATGAATAAAAAAGTTTTTGCCGAGAACTTTCATACAAAATTAATCTCGGCTTGTATTTACTGAACTTTTGCGATAAACAGTACGAGATGTTGCGCTAGACTTGAAATTCTTGGAAGCTTAAAATGTAGAGTGTCTTGGAGATTTAAGTTATTCGAATAACTGGTTACATTTCGATAGCACTATAATTAATGCCAGGCACGAAGTGATTAACGATCGTACAAGCGATTGGATGTTCGCAATTTAGCAATTGGCTGGTTAACAAATGTTATATTTGGTTATCGTAACCAGCGCACTTCTTTGTGGTCAAACAACTTTGTATGCGTAATTATCATCTGTATCTCTCGCGTGTCTAACTGAAAATAATACAAAGTAAATTTAAACATGGTAGAAATCTTTGTGGTTCGACACAAACACTGTTTCTGTCGACGAACAGCAGCGTTTATCGCTGTTATGTTATGTGAAGTGTAAGGAAGTTATATTTTTCCTAAGCGTTTCAACTTAGTCCTCAGGCCTAGCAAAGCATCTGTGGCTTTGGCCCACCTCGAGTCTATAAACTTATCTGGGGTTGATTACAGATGTCCATCGGCGGCAGTTGTAACTTACCGAAGTTGACTGCATGCTGGTTTCTTTATTTGTTGTATAAAAATTATACACTAACAAAGAATTTGGAATTTGGTTGCATGTCAATTATTATTGGGATACATGTCCCGTTACCTGGACTGGTTTAAAAAGGGTTTTATTTTTTAGATAGGGCTTTGTCCTTTAGAAATATTCCATCGTAATCATTTTATTCAGAAGATATATGTACATTATAGCTTATTCCCGCGGCTCCGCCCGTTTTAGTCACGTTGACCACAATGATGAGTATTTTATGTGTATTTACGCTATAACCTGTCTGTTTGTCAAATTTCAGCGAAGTCCAATCGATACTCAGTACTTTTTGCATGATAGAGTAACAAACATACATACAAACTTTCGCATTTATAATATTAGTAAGACGAATATTTTAGTACAAGAGTCATTACATTATACGTGGATAAATACTTCCGCACGAGGTTTATGTTCAGATAATGTATTCAAATTTGAATCATCCGTGGTAACTTATACATAATATCATTATGTCTTTATTTCGATTATGTAAAACAGAGGACTATTTTCTATTTACGTTGATTAAAAAGTTGTTCGTGATGCACCGACGAGTATGCTAATGTATGATTATATTACCATAATTGCCAGCTCTACTGAGATTTATTAGATCTGCAGTTGCTCAAACCGTTAGAAAAAAATAAACTCTACATAAAATTTTCAAACTTTTTACGTATCTTTTAAAAGTAACAAGGTTTACTCTATAAATAGTTTGGAGGACTGAGTATATTTAATAATATATTTTTTTATTTTTTTTTGAATTTTGCATATATCTTTGAAATCGCATAAAACCAAATCTGCTGAATTTATTTTATAGGTTTCAAAATATGGTTTAAATGATATCTTGAGGTAAAGATATATTAGATTTTAAACTCGAGCGAAATCGCTTATATGCTCATAACTTGAGAAAATTAAAAAGATGATGTTTTTTTTTTCAAGTACATTTTCATTCCACGCATGTATTAGATTATCATATATGTACCTACTCGCTGTAGATAAATCTATTATTACTTATGTAATTATTGATCAATCCATTTTAGTGTAACGTTGATTCTAGTTCTATTTTAGGCCCCTTCAGACAACTGCATACCTGTCCACGGTGCCCTTAGTACAAGTTTAATAAGTTTCGTTAAAAAAACGCTTTCTACACTCATAGCGCTCCACACTAGATTTAGATGTAGATTTAGATTTTCTTCTGTGTCGTGGGTACCATGGACAAACAAATACGAATACATAAACATCCAAATCCAGAACAGAGTCTGAACTCGTCATTGAGATGTCTGTCTGGTCGGGGATCGAACCCAGAATCCACTGCGTGTCTGACCGGTATAGTGATCGCTTTGCCATGCGGTCGTCAATTTCATTGAAACGATCACTGTTAACGATTTCACCCATACAATATATAAGCGAATACGTAAACGGTGATTATACAGTTATCTAAAAGAGGTCTAAAATACTAAGGTAGTTACTAAGACTACAGTCGAGCAATATATACATATGTGTTATGTGTTGAAGCTGTGATTCATGTTTTGATTGCCTATTTGACCTAGGACCGAGGACAGGTACATCATCCTGTTATCCTTTGATAGAACGGGTTTGTCTAGACCTAGATGGAACTAGAATATCCTGAAATTCAAGTATACAAATGCGTATCCTTATTTATTGGCAAATGCATGTAACTTTTAATTTAAGGTCTTTAAAAATACTGTTTTATTGGCCAATAGAAAGATTATGGTTGAAACTGAAGTATTACGTTAAATTGAAAACTATTGTCTTATCGCAATGTAATTTACTCGATCGAATCGATCGATTGCTCAAAAATCTCGATATAATCGTACTTGCAAATTCGCACTTGATAATTGAATGGAAATACTGTTACTTTAGAGAGTGCTTGTAATATATTTATGGTATAGACATATTGAATGAAGAAAGCTTATATTTAACTTTCTCTCCGCTGGACCTTAGTATTTGGGTAAATAAGCGCATTCTTATTGACACACTAGCTGCGCCCCACGGTTTCACCCGCGTATTTGTTACTACAAAGAAAACTAATTTATGTATTTATTTAGATAAGAATAAATATTATATTTATAAAAACAACGCAAATAATGCATTATTTTGGAAGAAATTTGGTTAGCATATAAAAGGGTACAGTGAGTTTACCTGAAAAGATGGACATATGGTGTCGCTGACTTTTTTTAGAACTTTAAAAGGGGATCAATTCTGTCATACATATTTTTACGAAACTTTAACCGTTTACGCAGCGCATGCAGCGGAAACTCTCATTAGAAAAAAAAAACCCAATTTTGAAACATTCTTCATTGGTGCTCCGCTCCTGCTGGTCTTAGCGTGATGATATATAGTCTGTAGCCTTCCTCGATAAATGGGCTATCTAACACCGAAAGANNTAGTTACTTGATATATTGAACTTGTTACACTTTAGCTTATTCCCGCGGCTCCGTCTCAGTCTCCGTCCGCTTCAGTCACGCTGACTACGGTATTGATGTCTTATGTGTTAATCTAGGTCATAAACTAACTGTATACCAAATATCAGCGAATTCCGACTAGTAATTTTTGTGTTAAACAGTAACAAACATACATAATATATATCATCATCTTATATACGTCATACATCATCTTATATTATCTTATTACTAAGATAAGATAGTTTCAAATATGTATACAACTATACACATATCGAAGTTGTTCTACTTTACCCTGTTGCATTTATAGAAATTGTACGACATTAGCTCGCGGGTATTGTCCGAATTACTATTTAAATCTTTATGTACGATGTACGTCTTCAGTGCAATGTTACTTGGCGATAGGTCTGCCTCACCGTCATTTTCCAAAGGTCCTGTGACCAACCCAGACAATAATATGTAATCCTAATTACTACCGTAAGTACCGAAATATGAGTTGGAGTTTGTTGATTGTCTGTATTTTAGAGAGTAATTTCGAAACATAAATATTTTAGAATTTGTTCTTGATTATTCTTTTTAGTATCTCGGTCAGTCCGAAATACCAAACAGAAATCTACAGAAGTCTACATAAATAAGGATATAATTAATAGCTGTCGGATTCGAATCGTATATTATGTCCGTCTTGTTTGTTTTCATAGCATTGTAAAAAAAAGTCAGTGCAGTAAATAAACACTTCGTCTTTACGCATGGGCCACCGGACGCTGAACCCGTTAGGCCATTTTTAGAACGACGGCCTTGTTTTAAACTGTTATAGCTTAATTTTACTACTTCCAACCGATTAGGTACCTACTATTGCAACGAAACAGATTTTACACGTATCACGTACATATTAAACACACATACGCTTTCAACACTCATAACCCCATACAAGGATTTTCTCCTGTGTCGTGGGTGCCATGGACACACAAAGACGAACACACAAACACCCAAACCCAGAACAGAAACCTAAACTCATCATTCAGATGTCTGTCTGGCCGGGGATCGAACCCGCGACCCAATGCGTGTCAGACCGGTATGGTGACCGCTCCGCCACGCGGGTCGTCAGTTGTATTACCCGTAAGTTAATGTCTTTAATGATAGTTTAGTGTACTAAGAATATTCTAAATTCTCGTGTCGGTATGTCAAAAAAATCCAGCTTCTCGTCCGAGGGTCCGAGGCGAATCCAATTTTTTCTAAAACGATGTGCGTTTTACAAATTAATTGTCACTGCTTTATGGTGAGGAAACCTGAACCAGAGAGTTCTCTAAAAAAAAGAGTTCTCAAAGGTGTGTGAAGTCTACCAATTTGCACTTGGCCAGCGCGGTGGACTATGGTCAAAAAACTCTCATTCTGAAAGTAGACCCGTGCCCAGCAGTGAGACAATGATATTGGACGTCTAACTCTAGGGCAAGGAAAAATCCGCCTCGCTAGATAGCAACCTCTATTCGCTTCAAGCGTCGTTTTAAATTTTTAGCAAATAAAAAAATCGCTACTAATTTTCGTGGCCTAATAAAACCGGATGCACATATTTTTTAACGCTCTTGCAACTCTACCTCTCTCCCTGATAAGGCCCCGTTTCGCACTGTCGGAGTAATTAGCTATTTGTAGATCGTATACCGAGTAAAGATATCATGTAAGTTGGAAAAACTTTAAATAGAACAAATTGTCAAATAAATTGTATGATTATTTTTCTATGAAATTTTTAAAATATGGCGTTAAACTATATATTTGCGGATAAGTAAGGTATCAATTTTTCATTTTAATATCATTTGTATAAACTAAAGTAACAAAACTTAACAAGTTGTGATATCTAGTCGGTTATATCGTACGATTTGTTATTAATCAATGTCGCGGGTAATCTTACTTTGACACCCGCAAATGTACGCTGACGTATCAACTGAATTGAGCGGTGACGCCACTCGCCTCAAGTCTAGACCGAAGTTTGAACTTTTTGTTTGCATTGGATCATCAACGGAAAACCTTTTGTTTATATTACAAGCATTTATTTTTTACTTTATCCTCTAATGGCTTCATGAGGTTACTCACATTGGCGAATTAATTATACCCCCGTGATCTCTTCTGGTTTTTATATGCTCATGAGTAAGCTAAAATCGTGAATGGCTCTGGTAAGAATTTAATGTTGATTTTTCATGCATTTAATTTTATTTTAACGTTGTATCGTAAGTATTCTGTTAAGTCCACATTGAATTGAAATGCAAATGTAACTGAGTACGCTTGAATGCTTTCACTGTCATAGCTCTATTGTCGCTATCAAAAGTTTCATTCAAGCCTCCATTTCCCACGGGCAAGTTCTACTCAATTTCCTTCATTGGAGTGTTTTTCTCGCGTATCTTGGCGCCCTATTTTCCTTTGAACTGTCGTCGCCAAGGAGTCTGCGGCTTACCCGCACGCTTTTCATTTGATTCAACACTGCAAAAGTTGTTGTTTGCGCTCGACTTGCTTGACTCGTGTCCTCCTTCAAAGAGTAGCCTGTTACAAAGCGTTGTCTACTTCAGTGAACACTAGCGATTTGATTGGATTTGTAGGAATGTCATTTCGTTTTGTTTACGAAATTTACAACTAACATTTTATCTCTAAATCGTCAAATGTACACAGATTTTATATGGGTTTTGCATTATATGTACTCATTAGTAATAGCTTGTTACGTATTAAAACTACTAAAGTTTTTTAGTGTGAAATGAAAGACTTATTGTTTTCTACGATACTTAACTCTGCAGTGAATTCTATTCAAATAAAAAGTGTTACCAATGTAGGCCTAAGTAACGTTATCCATTAAAGGTTGGATTTATCTTTTTATCTCTACATCTTCAAGATCTAACTGTGCATATATTACTAACCTTGGCTTTCAAGAAAAAGTCTATTAAAGCAGATTGCTGTGTCAGAGATTCATATTATTTCCACAATATAGTAGCGAACTCTTAAGCCGTATAAGGGTCATTAATTTAATGCAATTCTTAATTTTATTCTTTCTTTATTACTGATTTTTGTATGCCTGATTAAAATTGGAGACCGAATAGAACACAATCTGTTTTTATCATCAATTCTAAGACTCATTGCCCTACGCTTTGTTAGAGTGGACCGTTACTTATAATAAAATTTGTTACGACAAGAGAAAGCTGTCAAAATTTCATTTAAATATTTTTAAATAGAACTGATTAATTTTCATGTACATATTATTATAATGTGTCATTGGCAATAAGAGTGAGAATATATTTTACATGTGATGTAAATATATTTTACATATGATAAAAATATTTCCATATATTGTTATGTATTAAAATATAAAGTAATACAGTGGGATGAAGAGATTAAGTTTATTGTTATCTCCCTCTTCTGGTACGTTAGATATGATACGACAGAAGAATTGTATCATATCAATCTGAGTAATGCGGTATTCTTTCCTCAGTGCTGTTTTTGGACACTTGCCAATCGGATGCAATGAGAGGCTTTATTTTTTTACGTGAACTTCAACTGCCGTTTTGCTGCCAGGTTTATGTATGGCGTGTGTTTGTCTGTGTATATTTCCGGGCTTGTCTTGTTTTATGCTCGCACAGACATGTTTATCGTCTAGCAATAGGCTGGGGCGCGGTCGTAAAACGATAACAGTTTACAGTTGAAACTTTTGTATGTTTAGTTTCAGTTCAAGCTTCGCGTTCGATGACTGGCGGCAGAAGTGTTAATTCGAGAGATGTTTGGGTTTTATTTAGAGCGATCGCTGATGTATATATTTGTAATGGCATCTGTTTTTGTAAATATATCTCTTCTAATTTGGTTGTTTCTTCTGGATTACCTTACTAAGCAAGTAATTTTATTATTTATTTCATGAGTTACTATACAAATCAAGTAATTTTATTAATGAATTTATTGTATTTATAAGGTTTTGTACACAGAGAATACATGAAATCAGACATTATACAAGTACAGTACAAAGAACTACTTATTTAAAGGTTAAATTTCTTCCAGCAGTCCTGGAATCGACTCCATAATCTTAATACATTGAGTATTAATTAGCAAAACTATGACTTTTCTTCTTTACCTCATGGGATTAAACCTATGCAAAAGGAACTGCAACATATCACACTGAACTCTACAAAACACATAACCGCAACGAAGGAGTCAAAGTGAAAATTCCACGTACCGTTTCTATTTAACCCTCGTTTTGCAATAATTGGCTACAGCCGGGACCACCACTTCCTTGAAGTTACGATCAAGTGTTCGTAAGGGACACTAACGAGCCTTTCTATCTGCGTGTTGCAAATTCGATACACTTTGCCCTGTCTATTATCTGCTGGGAATATACGTATAGTATAACTAACAGAATATATTGCAACGAATCTACTGTTCTACAGTTTACATGCGATTCTGCTCTCGATGTTGGATGTTTTAAGAAGAAATCAAAACAAAGAAAAAAATGTTTGAATTAGTTAAACAGGAAATCATTAGCAATCCTTAAGTAGAGGAAAATAATTACGTGTTGAATATTGGTAATGGTAGCCATAATAATTATTTTTTAAAATCTTCATATGAAAAGCAAAGCTTTTTTATTATTTAAAAATGATAGAAATCTGATTCATCTTACAAAAATAAAAAAAGAAATGGTATCATTACCTCAATTGAATAGACAGAATTAATAATAAACTATTATGTTAAAAATGTAAGGAAAATGTTAGATGCGCCTGTTTTAACTATTGAAAGCATAATTTTATTGATATGGTTTAATACTTTTATTGTCGTATTTCAACTTTGAAGGTGCTTATATTTTTTATATACAGTATATTTTTATGTACATAAAAAATATACTTTAGGGATATAAGCTCGATGATTTAAGCGATAACAATGTATTGAATGGTAAACATCAAAACCAAGGTTATCGGGTATTTGAATTACCTCATACTTACATTGTGTTGGCATTTACTTGTTCAATTTTAACCAGGCATTTTCTAACATAAATCATACTTAAGCCGTATTATAAATGCCTTGCCGGGGCGCCGGAGTGTCGCGGTGGGCATTGCGAAAACTCCCCTATTTAGGTTATTGTTACGCGACCTTTTAGTACAATCGCTTAGGGAATCCATTTTGGACAGACCTTCATCGCCAATGATGCGTCTAATTGTACATACGCACGCATTACTAACGAGTGTAACGTTTGCGAATTATGTGGATGTGGCTAACAGTAATTTGGATTCAAAATTTTTAGCCAGTGTCTAATAAAATAGAGTTTGTTGGCTCCATAATAATTACGCTTTCTACACTTATAGCCCCACACTAGGATTTTCTCGTAGGTGCCATGAACACACACAAACACCCAGTCCCAGAGCAGAATTCTAAATTCATCATTCAGATGTCTGTCTGGTCGGGGATCGAACCGGAACCCACTGCGTGTCAGATCGGTATGGTGACCGTTCCGCCACGTGAATCGTCTCTAGTGTTATACAACTAAAGGAGCAGTACTGTTAGTAAGATTTAATTAGGTACGTTTCTTCAAAACAATTAATGTTTACATTTTCGCTCATACGTTGCAATTTACATTGTAAGTTTTCGTTGTCAGCCATACATTGAAATGGACTTTATAATAATGGACCAAATAATAGGAAACGTAATAAACTCCTTTTAAAGGCACAGATTTTTGAGCACTGGTTCGGCAGAAAGATAGATGAGGATGGGAATGATTCTTGAGTCCCGGAAGAAAACAGCATCCAGATATATATTCTTAATATGTAGGATAAACCTAGCATGCAATTGGTGTGGTAAGGGAGACATACTTTTCCGAGGCATTCCATCTCAGTCCTCAGGGCTAACCTTAGTTGAGACTTTGATCTTATCTAGGGTTGATTATAGATATCCATGAGCTGCAGTAGCCACTTACCATCAGGTGGGCTGCATGCTCGTTTGCTACTTCCATACTATAAAAAAAAAAGATGCTTAAGGGCTAGAAGCACTGGCAAGCGTACTCATTTAGTTACGATGAAATCACTAACAAAGTCAGTTATAATTCATACATAAAATAAAAATATAATTTTCATGTGTCTGTACATCGCAAATTAAAAGATTATTTACAGGAATGAGAAATATAAGAACTTTCAACATTTTTTTTTCCTCGGTTTGAAGCAACGTTTATTCTTTATTCATTAGCATTCATGCACTTTATCGAAAGTTATTACAATTATACGTTTTTGAGTTATTCTTACACGTAGGTGAAACCACGGCTCACAGCTAGTTCACAGAGTATAATATGAAACAAGTACTATGCATAGTCGAGAGCAATGATATGCCCTACTTGTCTATGTAACTTCGTGTTCATCTTATCGAAGTCATGGTTCTTTATTCAATTATAGTTTAACAACGGCATTTGAATAGCGAATAGCGGACTTCGCAAAGTAAATGCAGAGAACGGCAAACTATCTTCTCTTTTTCTTTTGGTACTCTCAACTTCTACAAAGACATTTTAATATGGCTCTACCACAAATATTTTACTTGGTTGAATCAATACTGCATCATTTTAATAGTGAGTTTCAACCATAGTATTTTCAATATTTGAACATTGATATTACTTCGCCTACGTCGATCTTCTACAGAATAGGTCGAAGGTTTTGCTGAAGGTGGCTTTTTGGCTGAAGCCGAAGCTTCGATCGGACACTAGAAAACAAAAACTAATTGTAATAAAGTAATTGAAACGGCCAGTCATAGTTGCAACATTTCGTCTACTCTAAAATAATTCAAAAACAACAAATTAAGAGTAGATTGATGATAGATGGACGCTGTGTGAAAAAAGGCCAAAAACAATTTAACATCGCGCGCATAAATCCGGCTATTTGCGATAAAACCGTGTGGCTTAAAAAAACAACCAAGCGGTGCCGGTCAAATTCGCACGCTATCGATCGACATGGCCGAAATACGGCTCATTGTTTTTTGCGCCGATAGAAAGATGTGATTGAATCGTTTCCTCGCCACTTTCTCGGACGTTGTCGACAATTTTGCGCCTTTAATTCGTCCATTGTGTGCGCTCGTAACCACCGGTCGGTGATCGTTCCTTACGTAATACTTAACGAGCTCTAACTGCCCGCAATTTAGTCTAAATAAACATTTTTGTGAATGCACCGCGAAACAAGCGACAGACGTTCTCTAATGTGAGATGACTGTTTTTTAACCCCTGACGCAAAAGAGAGGTGTTATATGTTTGACCGCTAAGTTTCTGTTCGTGTGTTGGTGCCTGTCTGCGACACCGTAGCTCTAGAACAGGCGAACCGATTTGGATGCAGATTTTTTGTTTGTAATCCTTCCGGCAATGATTCTTAGACACGTTTTTTCAAAATAGGTTCAGCTATTTACTAGATATAGAGTGTGAAAGTGGGGACGAATAATGGTTATATTAAAATTACTATATTGTTTTATCAATATCGATTCAGCAAATTCTTAGTACCTATAGAAGCAACTTTGCCATGACAGTTGGATTTGCAGTATTATAGGTGAGTATTGGTTCAAACTCATGTTTGACTCCTATAAATTTATAGAAATCAAAATGATAAAATTATTCGTTTTTACGATTTAGTTTTAGGGGAAAAGCATGACACTGCGTCATTCTCCTTAAAATACTAACTGACCGACACAAATTATTCATTGAAACAATTTCGTTCGTAATAAAATATGGAGGCACATTGGCCGCAGTATAACTAACTAGAAAGCGTTTGGATTTCCCATGGGCAATGCGAACACGAACTTATTGAAGTAAACTGCATGCGAAAAAAACAGGCCAAGTGCAAGTCGGAATCGCGCAGAAAGGGTTCCGTTCCATGATCAAAAAAAACGGAAAAAACACGTTTATTGCATGGGCGCCCCCTGAAATATTTGTTTTATCTTAGTTCCATTATTTATTTTTAAACTGAATATATAACGAATTTTATTCTGTTTCCACAGAATATTTGTTGTTATAGCAAAAACAGAAATATATTATTATCTGTGAAAATGTCAACATTCTGGCTATCTCTTTCATGCTCATGTGATAAAGTCTGATGACAGACAGATGGACGGCCGAGTCTTCCGAGGGTCCCGTTTTTACTCTTCCGATACGGAACCCTAAAAATGGAACAAAAACATCATCAATACAATATGTATGCAGACGCCGTTTCAGTAGAACGCAAAACAATCGAGGAGCGTTGAACTTAGAGGAAGGGTCCTTGCCATAATTGATCCGCTAGCACACCATACTTGGTTGCAATGAATCACATGGTGTAAATTCTATTTTAAATTCGATTGTGACTTAACAGTTATTCTAGGTTTATTTAAAGACGTTACCTACATCTGTAGCCACACACAAAGACGAATACAGTCAATGCTCGTAATTCACGGTTTCCGCATTCGCGTTTGCAGTATTCGCGGGTAAAAAAATTATGACCATTATCTTGTATAAGCCAAAGATTTCTTTATTCGCGGTTATAGTCGGTACTAGTAAATAGATTCCGCGTCTTTTGTTAGCGCCTCAACGTTTTTTGAATACTGCTTGGTTTTTGGTCATTCTTGGTTTTTGTATTCGCCGCATATTGGCGAAACATAACCCCTTCGAATAAGGAGGTATAACTGTACAAAACTCAGACCCAGAATCCAAATCGTTAAGGTATCTGGATGGTTCGTTATAGGAAACGTCCCTTCAGGTATTTCATATGCCACAGCTGTTTGTAATATTTGAGTAGGGATTTAGGTTCAACTATATCCTGTTAGCAGGGGCAGATTGCCTAAGGAGTCAATATCTGTTGGACTTTTATATTTGTGTAGTGATGAATAATATTTTAAAAAATATATTTTAATGTACATATGACAATATCCTTAAGCCATTTAATGGGGGGTGCTATTTGGCTGACCAGAAACGAAGTAGGATCCCATAGCGTTTTACATCGGGATGGTGATCGCTGCGCCACGTGGGTTGTCAACTCCATATATTGTTGCAATGAATCATAAGATGTTAATTCTATTCCGAATTCGATACTAATGTAAAAGTTATATTAGTCACTAGCGTGTCTCACGGCTTCGCATGCATTTCAAAAATGGGAAAACATAAATTGTGTTAACTTTTAATAGAAAAGACGGATTATAATGAAATAAAGACTAAATGTTTACTCAATATGGGGACTATATAAATTAAATATATATGTACTTTCCTTTTAAATTAGTAATAATTTAAGTTAAAATAAATTATAACTTTAGTAGTTTTGGTTTGATGTGACTTCACACGCAAACATTCTAAATATATTATAGAAATTTCTATTCTTACGTATTCTCAGTCAATTTATTATGTTTTTTATATTTAATTTTATACGTTGAATGCAGACACGTGGAACTTTATTATATTTATAGTTTATAAACTAAGATCAGAAGATTTCTGATTGGTAGGTTAGAATTGATCGCGCGTCCTGTTTAAACGGAAGCTACATTGTTTCTCAATTAGAAGACATGATCATGCGGTTACAAACGGAAATTCCAATTTACACGGCGAAGTTAACATACTAGTTGTGATATTTATCACAACTATAGTTATAGTTATATAAGTTATAGTTATACAAACTATATTTATAGTTGGGGGTTTCTTTTTATGCAATGCAGAAGCTAAGCAATAATTTTGTTTAGTACAATACGACATTCATTGCATACCGTCAACCCATTATCGTGCCACTGCTGGGCACGGGTTTTCTCTCACATTCAGAGAGTTTCAGGCCATAGTCCACCGCGCTGACCAAGCGCGAATTGGTAGACTTCACACACCTTTGAGAACTTTTTAAAGAACTCTTAGGTGTGTAGGTTTGCTCACGATGTTTCCCTTCACTGTAAAGCAGTGATAATTAACTTCTAATTCGCGCATAATTTTAGAAAAAAATGTGGTGCATGCCTCTGGGATTCGAACCTCGGACCCTCGATTAAGACGCCGAGTTTCAACCATTCGGCTACCACTACTATCCATCGCATATATTATAATAATATCTGTCAATCCTATTGGGCAATAATTTTACCATTGTATTAATCTTATAATAGCAAAATATTGTATTGTATTTGTATTATGTGTGCCGTTAGGTGCTGATTTTACCTTACTAGCTCTCGTCTCATGGATGTCGTGAAAGAAGACTAAGAGACAACTTCCAGGAGATATCAACACCCACTATAGACACCAATGTACATGCCAGACGCTGTGAGTCTTAGCAAAACCCCCATTAGGGTAGATCTGTGTTCACTAGTGGGCCGCAAAGGGCTAATGGCTGGATGGACGAAAAATTCTTTAACAAAATATAAATTTACTATCATATATAAGTGTATTTCTAATCAAGTCAATAGTTAGCTACATTTATAACGTATGGGAAATATTTTTGTAGTATCGAGAATTATGTTAATGGCAAGCCTCATCGCAATATGTTTTAAGATATTAACCGGCTTTGGGAGATCGACGTCATGTCCACTCTACTACGGCGACGATGACGCGAGTTTTATAATTTTCGTTCATCCAAAAAGTGCTCATAGTGCCTAAAGAAGTTTTCACTTTAAAAAAAATCATAATGTATGTATAAAAGTTATGACATTATAATACTAAGATATTGTTCAAAGAGCGCAGGCAACGTGTAACCGTATACACGGGGCTTCGCGTCATGGCCTATCTGCACACGTGTTCATTCTTCGCACACAAAGCACGCGTGCTCTTGACACAGCTGACACTGATGCTAACCGTTTAAGTTTCATCTTTTTGAACCACAGCGGCGATTATACAGTTCATCTCCCTCAACTTTTTGGCTGACAACTTTTTTCTATATAGTAAACTAGCTGCTTCGCTACGGGACGTAAAAAGTCGCCATATTTAAAAAGTGCAAAACATCGAAATCAAAAGTAGCTTATAAGTTGACCAGGTAAATAAGTTACATCCATGCAAAATATATATGCAAAAAATCGGACCAGTTGCTCTTGCGTGATTGAGTAACACACAGACACACCATCTTTTTTATATATTAGTATAGATAAGAGTAGGTACCTACATATATCCATCCTTCGTTTGCTGATGCTTGTGCTCTATATAGCAGGTCATAACTAAATCATGTTTTTCCTACATCGTCATCTATTTATTTTAAATTAAAACCTCGACTTGTTAACCTGATAAGAGAAAGCTAAGTGCTACAATCATATAAAATTTTACACTTACATTTAATACGTTGGGTTTTTTGTTTTTATAATTATTTTTATATGACATCCATTAGATCTCTGTCATGACTTTGACAATTTCGTAATATTTTCTTATGTACAACAGAAACGTGTCATATATACTGTCAGATAAAACACAATTTTAAATTCCAAGTACGAACTGTGACTGAAGTTACAATAACATTAAACTATAAAATTACTCGGCTGACTTGGTTTTGTTCAAGTGTAATGTTATTTCGTAACATAACTTGAATGTCTTTCATAA
>MOOZ01045023.1:111539-129673 GCA_002930495.1 Cecropterus lyciades | reverse complement strand
ACATCAATATACATATGTATATACATTCGCGTAACAGTAGAAGTGTGGGTAATGGATGTTCGCGTGTGGTCGCCTAATATCAGACCGTGGCGTCGTGGCGGAAGTCGGTTATTTAGCGAGCCAGGCTCGTTATTAGACATACGTTAAGCCGAGTCTACAAGAGCATCGTATAAGAGTAAATTAAACAATAGAAAATATAAATTAATATTTGTCCAGTATGCCAATTTCTGTTTGAAGTTACAACGCGGCATGAAACGAGTGCATGACATTGTGGCATATTTTTCTTTTTTACAAAAATAGCGTTTTTAGATTTATACAAACTATAAGTAACAAGACATTTACTTCGTGAAGTATTTCAAGTGTACAAAAAAAACATTTCTTTTAGTTCACTACAATGATATAAAAAATTATGTATGCAGCAAGTAATTTAAATAATTCGTCATAAAATTGTTAAATTGAAATTCACTTACAATTTATCTATTGTATGTTTGTAGCCAAAAACGTATGGAATGATGTGTTCGCTTGTGTAAATGGTTGTGCACGAAGCATAAAGCCTTTATTTTATACTTATTTGTAAACTAGCTGAAACTCGCGACTTCGTACGCAGACTTTTAATACAATTATTCGATCACTATTTTACCGCATTAGTGACAGAATTTCCAAAAACGATTTAAAAAGAGAATTTGTATATGAAGTTTCAACATTTTTAATTTTTAACCTGTTCGACGTTTAGTTTTTATAATACTTTCCTTCCTTACATAAAGTAAATACATATCGGGGAAAATCGGAGGTTGTGGACTGAAAATAACTATTTTATAAAATAAACTTTCATCTATTACTTTAACGTTTCAAGGCATTTCCAAGAACGATGAAACAGATATTTATTTATTTATTTATAAGCTTTTGTACACGGTAACATTACAGTAATCACACATTATAAAAATACATAGTACAAAGGGCTACTTATTTCAAAATGAAATTTCTTCCAGCAATTTATGTCATTTATATAGATTAAGTCGTGTAGGAATTATGACATAAACCTAATATAAATCGATTCCGTAATCGATAACTTACAATTATTTGAACATAACTTAACCATACCGACAAATAAATACACGTAAACACACACAAACACATGTTTTAAAGATAAACGCGCAAATTGATGGTAGTGAAGGCTTCCATATTCAAAAATTACCAACCGACCGGCCGAGTGGTATTATCAAATTCAAAATTTAACCGCTTTGATAACAGTTAGCATGAATTGTTTGTTACATTTTAATTAAATTTAATAGGAAGCACGTATTATATAATACACACTATAAGCACATAAATGTATTCTAATATCCTGCGCTCAGATGGCATGTTTATTAATTACAAAGGCAATTTTTTTTAATATAGGTAGAATCTTGCAGACAGACTTGCCGAAACTGCCTTTACAGATTTCCTATTTGTCATATAACATCAGTTTCCTATTTAAAATCATAATTTCCTTTTAATAATAGGTACTTTATACAGTGTATATATCTTTATTATATATAAATACTGTGATAAATAGAAAGTATAGATACCTCATTAACGTTTTAACGTGAATTGGTTGGAGTAAAAAAGAAGTTGAGATTGTTGGGAGAAAATTGCTGCAAAATACTGCAATCCGATCTACACTGCTCATTGTTAGGTAGAAATGAGCGGTTTTCGAAATGCCCTGAGTCTTTCTATAACTTGTCTTTTTCACATGAACTAATCGCACTAAAATGTACCCACATAGCATAACACGTCCGTACATCTGATATCATCTCATCGTCATATCTATACTAATATATAGATTGATTACTATGATTTATTTATTTATTCTTTATGTACCTTACAAAACAATTTTGTGTACAAAGGTGGACTTAATGCTATAAGCATTCTCTGCCAGCCAACCTTCAAGCAGTCTAAAAAACGCCAAAGGCGGTATAAACAAAAAGAATATTAAAAAGAGAGAAATTTATGAATATATATTTATATTATATTAGATTGATTAAATGAATAATATGTCGAAATTACGAATTCCATTTCAACTGAAAGAACTAGGTATAGATATTAATTCCATTCATTTAATTTCATTTCGTTTTTCCCTGACTCGTATACGTTAACTTTTATGTACCATATTTTTGTGCTGTTGACCTCTTTTTTGTTTCTACTATTTTCTGATGCCAGTTACTTGTAAGAGGCCTTTAGAAACGTTCATAATTCCTAAGTCTAGCGCGGCCTTCACCCAGCCACCGTGATGATACGGCGATTATCCTGTTACGAGAACGTTTTGACGTTTGATCTTCAGCGTTTTTCTTATTACCGATTAGTTATCTACTAGAATTGCTAAGCGTCGCTACCATTCATTATTTACTGTGTAATTTTTGTTGAGATGTACTAGTTTGATGCGTTATTTGATTCTTCTTCGTTATTGTAGTATCGAACTGTGGTTCTGAAGTGTCTTGTTTTTATAATGGATTTAAATTAGTTTTTAATTATCTTAAGTAACATTTTAACACATAATTCATTCATTTCCATTTGATCGCCGCAATCCACTTTATCCATTCATAAATTTTTCCTGGATATGAAATTGTACCCAAAAACAATATAATCAGGTTCACATTCTAAATATAGGTCTACAACAATCTAAAAGGAGCTTCTAAAGAAGCAGTAGTAAACATCGTTTTGGGTGTGCTCATAGAATTATCCAGAATTGTGTATTAAAAGTGAATACTACCTATGTCTTGTTCATACTTATTATTGACTGAGTCACCAGCGATTTTGCTTAACACCGCAGCAAATGAGAGAGGTGTTTAGAAAACGTTTATGGCTGTTGCAACATGGCGGCCTTCACCCGACCATCACAATGATATGCTCATTATCCTGTTATGAAGAAACGTATTCACGTAACGTTGGATATTTCAGGAGTTTCTCAAGAAAGATTTGACGAAGGTCTTTTTGCGTCATAACAACTAATATCATTGTCGAATATTCTTTTCAAGGGAAAATTTGTTCAAAATATTGAAACCTACTCAAGTTGTAGGAGAAGACTTATTTTTTTCTAATATTGTAGTAGCAAATTAGCATGCAGCCCATCTGATGGTAAGTGGTTACTGCTGCCCACGGACATCTGTAATCAACTACAAACAAGATCAGTCTTACCTGAGCTTGCCCACAGACCGTTACTACTCCTGAGGATTAAGTTGGAACGCCTCGGATAAGTTCGTCTTCCTTACCGCACCCTTGAGACCAGAACACAGCGCTTAACACTACAATTATTAGGCAGAAATAGGTGTGGCGGTGGTATTTACGAAGTCGAAGCACAAAGGGTTCTAAAACCTTCATATTTTTGGCATTGAAATATGGATCGCTGACATAATGTAATAAAAACATATGTATGTTAAACAAAAAAGACATAATACGTCCTGTAAAAGTACGTGCTCTTGCGTTTGTAGGAGTTGTAACAAAACCGCAATATGCATGTAAGCAGTAGGTACTCAATGTAATGACTGCTTCTGCTTATAACCTATTGCATCAATGTTATTACTAAAGCTACACGCTTAAATAAGGTAAGTCGGGGTAACATCGGAACTCGGGTAAACCCGCACGATTGAAATTGTAGACCAAATTGACATAATTTTTCAAAAATGGCAACTTCATATACGAACTCAGGAAAATATGTACATGCTTGCTGTAGCGGATTTTTATAAAGATCTCCTAATTCGGCTACAATTTGAATCGACGCATTTTACCCTAGCTCCGATATTACCCCAACGCAAGGTGCGTTGAGGTAACATCGGAGGAGTAATATGGGGTAATATCCTATGTGTAGCAAAATGTTTATATGAATATTTCGTATTGCAATAAAGAGTACAAAGTTTTTTAAATAACAACATTTCTTACAACAAATATTTCTATACTCCATAGGGTACTGTTTATACAAAATAATTTATTATTGACAAAATGGAAAAATAAACAGAAACGCTTAATATAATACTTTTTTTTATTAAATAACATGATACCTCCGAAGTCTAAACAACATATAATCTGGTACATTTTGACTTCTTTGATTACTTTATTTAGATTGAATAGTAGGTACATGTATATTGATACTAATAATATAATCAAGGGGTCAAATTATAGGTATAAACAAATTATCTGGTGAAACGTGGGTGTCACGTGGTATCCACGTGAAATTTGTTACTCGAAGTATTTCGCCTTCTACCGCTTTTAAATGTCTAAATTAATCATTTACAGCTTCTCTTTCAAATTCCTACTCCAATAACAGCGAATATATTAAACTTCTTTGACGCTCCCACGAGATTTTAATTAAATTAAAACCCACCGGCGCGTGTTTATAGCAATTAGTCTGTCAAAAGGTGGCGACATAAGTAAATCATTATTATCATCGATGTCAAGCTGCTATGCGGAAATGCATCCAAGGAGCGTTGTTTGAACACAAACTTTTTTAAAGTCAACATTGCCCAGATGAAATATCGGTCGCAGCGTCGTACCATACGAGCCTTAATCCTCATATCCGACTGCTTCAACATAATATTCGTATTTTATTAGATACCATCTTGTTTGGTCTAAAAGCGCCACGGCAATTCGGCAAATCGCACTCAAATGTCCAGATTATGTTGTCAGAATGCCCCGCAATTTGTTTTTAAGGTTTGTTGTTCTCTTACTGTTCTTGATATTTACATAATGAGGTACGTTTATTTGAACTGCTTTAGGTTTTTGTGTCTATCTTTTATTTAAATCACGTCAAGTTATTATACGCAAGGAGTCGTCAATGTTTTTGGTGGTATCTTTATGTGTAAAAACTATCAAGGCTTTTTTGAAATCAAACCCAATTTCATGTTAATCGTCTTCAATGACCTCAACTGTTACTGTATCACTGCTAGGCACGGCTCTCCTCTCAGAGTGAAAGGGGTATAGGCCATAGTACACTAAGGTGGCCACCTTAGTGTACTATGTGTGAATTGTTAGATTTCACACACTTTTGAGAACTTTTTTTAACAACTCTCAGACGTGCTTTTTGCAAGTGATAATTTATTTTAACACACATCATGTTTCAAAGTTACAACATCAAAAGACCCTGGCATTCGAATCTCCGACTACTATGCTATCATTTTTTTTTTCATTTATTTGTAATGATATTGTACTTACTTACAAAACACTAGAGGTGCATTTTTTCTGTCTTGAAACCTGTGCCGCCGGATGAAAATCTTTGCAGCCGGATAATCTTTTCATCGTGTCAATTTAAAAGTTCTTTCATTGTAGTTTGAAAATGTAGAGCATTAGACCAGTCTCGGTTATTATAAAGACGCGCACTTATTTTGCGAATAATAGAATCCACTTTGACATTCCCTGAGGTTGGAATCCTCTTTTATACGTCATATATATGATGACATACAGGTAAGTTAGTAGTTATTTCGGGCGTTGCTTGCTTTTCTACTAAAACTCCTTATAAAAAAGTTTAATGTAAAAACATCTAAATCATTTCCCATAAACTCCTTCAAAGCCGCGAAAGGTTATTTATAATAATATAAAGGTAGTGGTTCGTCGTATGACATTTCGGTATATAAATTAGGCATGTTTCTTACATTATGATCCATAACTTAGGAGATATTCTCGCGTATTTGCCGGCATCGAGACAGGCATGTAAGGCACGCGACGGGGGACAGGCGAGCTATAATTAGACCATGCCGTTCGCGTAAACCCCCCTCAGTAATACTTAAACAAAATCGCTAAACCTAATGTACAATACGTGGTATGTATTTAAACATATTGGAAACTTCCGACTTTCTAAATGGAACTCTACTTTAAAATAAGATTTAAGATACAAAACGTGTTTAAAGCCCTTTCACGTGCAACATTTCCATTCGGATTCCGTATACGCGTCGCGCTTCGTGACTCAGTGTTGATTGAATCGGTTGACATGTCGATCATGTTAACGATAAACTTGCTCAAGATTTTGTACATTTACAAAGTTAATAGTTACGTAATAGTTTTATTCTAAGAGTGAAAGTCTGATCCTTGTTTACATAATTTACCATGTTAGTAGAAATCGCCACAGTTTTCGTTTATGTCAAAAGTGAGTTGAATTTTCGAAAGTGTTGCTAAGTGGTAACGGTAATCCTAATTGGTTAACCTTGTTGCCTTTAATGCCTACTGCCAATCCGGCTGTTACCACCATTCGCTATTATTTTCGAAAAACATAGCTTGTTAAGATGCAATAGGTAGATGCAATAATTTTGTAAATAGTTAAAATGGTTTTGCAAGATTTTTAAAAGTCGCCCTGACGGTTCGAATCGGTATAATCGTAATTGGGTTAGCAATGCCAATCAACCGAAATTGAGTCTATCAATTCGTCAGACTGTAATATCCGGTGTATTTGCTACCTAAAGTGTAAATTGTACAAGTCGTTTAAAATATTTTCCCTTCGATAATAGATCCATGAGCTGAAAACGGTCTTTGGAACGTTTGATTGGATTCGTTGCTTCCCCGCTCAGGTCTCATTGATCCCTCTAATGAGCGGGAAATCAGATTGCCGGCTGTGAAACGGCAGGTGCTGTTTGAAATCAATCACTTTCCAATTTCCTTGACTCGTGCTAAACATCAGAGCAATGACACTGCAAAGCTTTGTTACGGTTTATAAAAATTTACTCGGGTTCTTGAGCTCCGCTAACTCATTCATCTAATTAGTATTCAATATTCCAATTTGTGTATGTATGAGTTTAACCTAAATAGAAGTTGTCTAGTTAGCAGTTTAGAGCGAAGAAAGATGTAGATAGTTTAATAAAATTCGTGACAGTAAAATATTTGAAGTGCATAGTAAATATTTACATTCCGTATGAAGTGTTGACTTTTATCTTCTTCACGTATGTTATTCACCACACAATTAAACATATCTATTATATATTTTATTTGAACAAAAAGTCAAGAGTCGTGAAATATTCTTTTCGAGTATTTTTTCTTAATCAACGAAGTAAATCGGTAGTAGGTACTCCACTTTATGCAGATTTTTCTCCTTGATTAAATACATAACTTTCTTTTAACGCCCACAGCTTGCTCGAAACTAGACCTCGAACTATATTTGCATATTCATTGTTATTTCATCGCGAGTATTTTTTCAACGGAAACTTTATAATTTGCGAGAACACTTGTAGCTTTTCCTTTGAACTTCTTACGTGGAGTGGTTTGCGGCCTTGACCGGAGCCGCCATATGGCCGCACGAGAGAAATCTCGAATCGGAACCACTGCCCTACAAGGTATAGCAAACCATCGAATGACTTAGTTCAGGCAACACACAAAGCAGGTCGAACCTTACGAATACAATAGATATACTTGGCCCCGTGAGACATATTTGGAAACAACCATTACATTGTGGGATTTTTTTTCCTACTTAGGGCAAATGCTTCTCAATAGTTCAATCAACAAACGTATCGTGAAATCAGTAGTATTCTTTATATGTGTTGGGTCGATGAAGGTTATCATGGAAATTTTTCACATTTAAACAAGCTCTCTTAATTGAAAAAATATCCCCAACGCAACTCGGTCAATCAACTAAATGTAACAAATGTTCAACCTACGATATGAAATCGTAATATAGTCCTATGCGTTTGTAAAATTACAAAACTTCGTGTTTAAGTGCACTTATATCTCTAATTGGAGATTATCGATTAAAGGTTACTAAATGACGATGACGTAAGTTCGATTGCACCGACGCTATCGTAATGTAAACCAAAATATGATAACGATAGTATAGGTGCATTTCTCGAAAAGTCAAAAAGATGTTCAGAATGAGGTCGCAAACGAGCATGCAGTTCACATGATGGTACGTGGTGGCTGTACGCTTATGGACATCTGTAAGCAACTTTAGATAGAACACAGGTGGTCTCAAAGAAAAGCCGGGAACCACACGCTTCCACCGAAACGCAAGAACTGCTTCACGTCGAACTACACTGGTTCTACTACACAACTACACCCCCGGCGGCCATCCTCTGCGCTGCGTGGAGGACTCCGGGATCTCCAGCGAAACACAACCGGAGCACGATGCCCCTTTAGGGCTCTATCCTGGTGAGTATTTACACTCACCGGGCCTTCAGGTATTTACGACAGCATGCATGCCGCATGCCGCCGTATTTCCCGGGGTCGCTTGGTTGGACGGCTCGAGCTTCCACTCTTGCCGCCCGCAACCCCGGAAGCCCCCTTTTAGTCGCCTCTTATGACAGGCAGGGGATACCGTAGCCCTATTCTGGTTCCGGAACTACAGGGACAGGCAGATGTCAAAAGTCTGCTAAATAAATTAATTCTCTGCCAGCGAGCTGTTCATAAAGTTGTGGACGTTGAATATTCGACACCGTTGATTCTCGTTAAGACGAAACATATCTCCTAATAAGCAGGTTTCGTTTAAACTCATACTCCTTACTGGTGCTCAATTATATCCACTCACTATCGTATGTCCGTTACGTTTATATATTTCACATAACTTTTCCACATGGTTTTCCGTCCGTTAAAATATAAGCTTTTACCCGCGGCTCCACCCACATCGGTCTTTTATACGATAAAGGGTATCCTACGTGGTAATCCAGGTTATAAACTACCTAATTTCAGGCAAATCGGATTACAAGTCTTTAGGTATAAGAGAAACAAATATACATAAGAATACATCCGCACAAACTTTTGCCTTTAAAACATCAATATGAGTATGATAAATAAGATAACGATAGAACAGGTGCATATCTCGAAGTAATCCGGAACGAATGTGGTGCGCAAACTGAATATGTTCATTACAAAACCTAATTATCACAGCCTTATATAACAGTGAGCATCTGTGTCAATGGAACATTTTGAACTCGTATGAGATGTCTTAAAGAAAAATCCGTACAGATATTTTGTAACAATCTCATAACAGCATTCCGCTATGATACGTACAATCATTAAGAATTTTATTTTAATGCAAATTAAGAAGTTATAAAATTCTTCCATTAACAATGAAACTGTTAGGAAATCTGAAAACTGTTTGAGTAATTTACTCAGCTTACTTACTCGCTTGGCACTCAGGTATGAAATATGCCCATAACTATTAAATTCGTCAACGTATTGTAATTATAAAGAAAAAAAACAAAATTGCGGAAATTTGCTCATACAATCATAACTGGGTCAATTCGTGCATAATAACAAATTCTAGAGCAACTGTTTATTTATAATTAAAACTAAATAGACCACGTCTCTACAGAGATATATATGGTTCATTGAAACGCAAGAACTACTTTACGCTAGAAATGGGTGTGGCGGTGGTACCTCCCCGGTTGAACTGGTGCTACAACCTAGAATTGCAAAAGGGATAGTACCCTTTTGCAATTCCAGCAGTGAGAAATGATTCTTCTCGGAGGCCCAAGGACATCTGATACACAAACCACAGATTATGACGTCACTGTAGTGTAGAGTTCGGAGAGTACTACGACCATATCTTATGTTGAAAAACAATACTTCTGCCTATAAAGTCAAAAATATAATATTAATATAAAAATTCGTATGGATTTCATCCATTCAATCAGTACTTGAGGAATAATTTATATTTTTTAGAAGAGTTGTAGAAACCATCTTATCTTCGTATGTGAATCTTTGCCTATCATTTTAAATTCAATCTTGTTCATTTCTTGCAGAACTTGTGATAGCTTTTGTATATAGTGGAACTCTAAGTAAATGTAATCACATGGTATTCAATTATACCGTCGTGATTAATTCGAGGTCGCTTAGGACGACTGTGTCATTGACACAAACCACTGACAACAAATTTAATTTAAATAATAAATAATTTAATTTAATAATTCCGGAGCACTGCCACATCCATTTCTCATTAATATCGCAGTGTTAAGCGCTGTTTTGTTCTGATCTGAAGGATATGGTAAGGAAGACGTGTTTATCGAAGGCATTCTAACTAAGTTTCCAGTGGTAACAACGCATGTATGGCCAACTTCAAGTAAGACTTCTTATCTGGGGTTTATTCATACATCAATCGGCAGCAGTGCCTACTTACCATTTGTGCCCAAGGCTGCTCGGTTGCTTCTTCTATCTTTACTATGATACTATTATATCCATAATAATAATATATAAAAATGAGATGATGTGTGTCTGTTTGTTACTCAATCACGCATGAACCACTGGTCCGATTTACATGAAATTTTGCATATATATATTTCCCAACGTATAGGCTACTTTTGATTTTGATATTTTGTTCTATTTAAAGATTGCGACTAATTTATTTCCCTAATTTTAATAGTGAAGTATAAGCACTTCTGCTAGTATTATATAAAAAAAAAACTTGCAAATTTGAGTAAATTTCTCGTAATGTTGTCGTGTCGTGAGTCACAGGTGTGCACGCGTGCCGGTCCGCCGGGTCACACAGGTATGGCTCGATACCCATGCTCTATTAACCAGGAGCAATCGTACGATATACGAACGCTTCACAAACGTGCATCCTGAAATAATTCGTATATTTCAATAACGGTTCGGGCTACATTTATGAAATTTAAGATGCTAAACAATCTTAGAGGATAATAAATATAACAAGTTTCATGTATCTAGCTTGAGTAGATTTTGAGTTATTAATGGGTCAAAAGTGGTTCCAAATGATCCCTGTAAATAACACATTTGTTGATTTGTCGCCAGAGAACTTGGCAATACGCTGCCGCGTTTTGATTGCGAGATTTTAACGAGAACTATATCTTTTACCAGGTGGTACAACCAGTGTAGTTCGACGGGGGAGGTACCGGTGTGGTTGCCGGTTGACTTGTATTTGGGGCGATCATCTCAGTCCTCAGGAGTAGCAACGCATCTCTGATTGACTTCAGATAGAACCCCTTTTCTATATGAAGTTGCTGTCACAGATGTCCATGGGCGGCATTAGCCACTTATCATCAGGTGGACTGCTTACTCATTTGCTACTACAGTCTCATAAAAAAAGATCTAATTCCGATCACGCTTCAACGTGACTGCGGCTCAGTCTGATATAAGGAATAAAAAAAAGATCAGTTTTCGCTCCCATAGGAATTTGGAAGAATATAATTTAAGAATAGAATATAAAAAGAAGAAATTCGAAGTAGTGTACGAAATTCAACCAATTATTTACATTTCTGACTGATATGACTACTTTTTGAATTTTGCAGGAACAAATATAGAATGCAAGAACGAACATATTTTTTATATATAAAAGTAGCTTAACCAACATAGAAATATATTTTCTTTCAACGTTATTCTTAGAATTGCTGATAATTTGATGTAGCGTCTTTGATCTATAGAATACATTTCTTTTATCTTATTTTTTTTGTTGCGGTTCAAAGGATTGTAGAATAATCATCTCACGAGAATCAAGAGTAGGTAGAAGTAGGTAGGTGGGGTTATTTCTTGACCCGTTAAAAAAAACTCATTTACAAATCCTAAATTGAATTTGAAGATTGAAATAAAGTAGAAAAATCATCTCGCGAGTGTCGGGAGTAGGTAGGTAGGAAGGTAGGTAGGGTTATTTCTTTTCTCTTTAAAAAATGTCATTTACAAATCTGAAATTGAGCTATATTTGAAATGATATAGAAATGGCACACTATCAAACTAGATACTTACTAGATTAAATTTACACTCATTAAAGTCAAAAGGGATAAACAAGGTTTTAATTGAGTGTCGGCTGGCATGTCAAAAGTCTATGCTAAATAAATTAATTCCCTGCCAGCGAGCTTGCCATGCATTCGTGTCAAAATTATACGTGTCAAAGTTATGAACGTTGAATTTTCGACCGCGCTGAATCTCGTCAAGTGGACACACATTTCCTAAAAAGCATGTCCGAGTTACACATTACTGTTGCTCTATTTTATTAACTACTAACTGTCGTATATACTTTGATTATATATATTCCATAACCCACTTTTTCAATTGGTTTTCAGCACGTGACCTGGGTTGCCATTAGTCCTTATGATCATTTAATAAACGAGAAGGTACTAAAAATGGTATTTTTATAAAGTGGATTTACAAAGGAAGACAATTACAAGTAAACGCATACATATATGTATGTATGTGTATATGTACATATATAGGTATATGTTACTTTAAGTCTTAATCTAATTTAGCTGAACTGTCAATTTTTGTTTCTAGGGTTTTTTATAAAAAAAACATCAAATTTTATTCAAAGAAAAATTAAAGTAGCGAAAGTGCAGTACTTTAACTGCACTTTCGCTACTATTAAACTTATATCGATAGGAGAACTTATAGTTAGGGTCGACGAGAGCACAAAACCTGAAAAAGGAGGACATGTCCTCATTTTGGATATGGCAACCTTATACTAAACCTACATTTTCATACGACTGCATCCGCGTCATTGCGCCCACTGACCCGGCATGGTCAAGCCATGGCACTTGAAGTACTGCAACTAGATCCACCGAGGCACCGGGCGGAACCGTCAGACCGCTCCACGGGTATCGGGTTCGTGTTATGACTAGTAGCTAGGCGCTAGTCTAGTCGCCTGTTATGTCATATATCAACGCTGTGATTCAGTATTACACCCAAACACAGGTGAACGTCTGTTTCGGTGATCTACCCTATTTAATCAATACATGCGGTGCTCCGCAGCTATACTCGCAACGTTACACAGTTTTAAATTGTAATGTTTTAATAAAGATTGATTTGAATGAAAGGAAGACTAAATATTACCTCAAGAAATGGACTATGAATATATTTTGATTCTTTAAATCAAATTATATTTAGAATATTTGATTTTATAAACATAACATAAACATAAACGCTTTCTACACTCATAGCCCCACAGTAGGATTTTCTCCTGTGTCGTGGGTGCCATGGAGGCACAAAGATGAATACACAAACACCCAGACCCAGAACAGACATCTAAATTCATCATTCAGATATTTGCCTGGCCGGGGATCGAACCCGGGACCCACTGCGTGTCAGACCAGTATGGTGACCTCTCCGCCACGCGGGTCGTCAATTTTATGCGACTTCAAAGACTGTGTTTGAAACATATATTCTAATTTATATTTATCTATGTTATAGAATTTTATATATTACTTATTCTCGCTCCTAAAACATTTTTTGCGCAAAGACACACATTTTTATTATAACACAAATGTCTGAAACAAAAATAAGTTGCATTATAACTGAAACCTTTGCTTTGATAAAGCCATTGGACTTCCCGTTAAATGATATGTATTTCAGATCGCTACGAATGTGTTTCCTAGAAGATTGTCATATGTCAACGATAGGATGGTAGACACAAACAAGCTCAATATTCAAAGCTCTAGTTCAGTGTATTCATACTTCATCTAACCCGATGTTCGAGTAAAGATTATTTGCAAACATGAAATATAATATTTTCATGCATACTTACTCTTAAAACTGTAAGAGATAATTTCGTATTAAATTAGAGCCTCATAAAACAAAGTAGGCTTAAAATAAAAGTACCGGACAAAAAGTAGAAAAGAAAACAATGGACTTCAGAGTTCTTGGACGTTATCAAGTTTGTCTAACGAAGGCTTTTGTCAAGTACTCCGTAAGCTAGGAGAATTTTCGAGACTCGGAGTTAAGTAACCCAACAATTTCAGTTTGCTTCATATGAAAGCATTTATGAGATAAACGTGTAGGTATTTTAGCAGAGACAATAATTATATTCTTCTAAAGCTTCGACTTTGTAGGTATTTTAAGTGCTTTATAAAATTGTATACTTCTGTACCTACGAATCGGTGCGGTTTAGTGAAGTTTTAGGGGCTATGATTGTAGAAAGCGTGTAATTTTAGTAAATTTCTTTAAATAAACGCGGATATACTGTAATGCCTGTTTTCGTGTTCTGTTCTGTACCTTTGTACAGTTTCAAGATAGAATTGATCATAATAACTATTCTCTGTTAAGTAGACAACACTAATTCACGCCTAACTTTTCTCTGAGGTATGTAAGCTAAGATTATTTTAATTTTACCAGGCTAGAAGGTAGGTAGGAGGCACGGTAAATAAAAATAATACTTTAGCAATGAAATAAAACACCAGTAATATAATTATATAATATTTAATGTAGTACTGAGCATTACCTATCCTACTAATAATTTACTTCATATCCATAAATTTATGTTAAAGATGGATGGATATATTCATTTATCGCCAGCTACTGTGAGATTTTAGATAATGATTCTTGGTGGTACTTTACCCGGTCGTTACTTTCTATTCCACACAGCTTCAGTATTCAGTTCAAGACAATAGCAACGAAATATGTTCTTTGTGAAGACTTGCCACATTTCTCAGGGCCAACAATTTATCACCATAATAATAAGTTCCCGTGTTCTCATTGTACTGAACTCTAACTATATACAATTAAGGAGCTATTTATCATGATTTAACTTCTATTTGTTTAATAAGCTTGTCATATTCCCGTAATAATGGATACGGAGTGTTTAAGAAAATAATGTTTTACAAAATAATATCAAAAGTGATTTATGTATCTTTATCGATTCAGTGGAGTAGTTCTCTGTGATGGCCATAGCTAAAGTATCGGGACAAGTAACGAAGAAGAATGCCACCTGTATTTTCAGCACGAGTTTATTATGCGTCCTTAACAAAATTATTGATTACGTTTTGCGCATACATTTCAATATACATTGAACGTTTATATGAATAAACACACGCACGCTTTTTACACTCATAGCCCCACACTAGGATTTTTTCCTGTGACGTGGGTGCCATGGACACACAAAGACGAATACACAAACACCCAGACCCAGAACAGAAGTTTAAACTCTTCATTCAGATTTCTGTCTGGCCGGGGATCGAACCCGGGACCCACTGCGTGCCAGACCGGTACGGTGACCGTTCCGCCACGCGGGTCGTCAAAATGTTATGTTTCGGCCATACATTGAAATGTTATTAGCAATAGACGAAACAATTAACAATTATTGTTTTCGGGACACTTAATAAACTTGTACTAAAGGCACTGGTTGTATAGATCCAGCGATATTCCGGTTGGCACGGAACCAGACTCCGTAGCGAGACGAATTGCCAATCAGCATCACTATTGAATCGAAGTACAGTACGGAGCATGGACTAAATCTTCTGGAATCACGGTCGGGTGGAACTACCTGTCAAGCTTTTTAGCTTCTTCATTTATCTATACGTTTTATGTCCGCTTGGAATCTTTAATCTATCTATAAGTGGTTGAGAATGTTATTGGTATTTCAAATTGAAGGGTAAAGGAAACGTTTTATTTTTTTAATTATTAATATTATTTCCTTAGTTTAATTTAAAATAATAATCGTGTTAAAAGTTAAAATGATAATCCTGAAGGACAGGACCGAATGAAATTGTGATGCAATCATTCGTTATTTCCGTCATTCAAACTTAATTTCTGAAGTACCTACTTAAGTTAAACTTCAAGAAATTGTAATACAAACTATTCTAGAACGGCGTAATCTTATCGATCATAATTTTAAAAATAGTGAGTTAATTAACATTGTTTTGGTTTGATCAAGCTTACATTTTTTGTTATTTCTTATCAAGATTCTTAAACGATTAACGGTTACGGTTATTTAAGTAAACGTCAGAGTTGTAATAACTAATTCTATGTCCAGCTAATTACTGTAACCTTACAAGTTAACTATGTCACACGGTTAACTAGTTAATTCTCTAAATTAACCCTGTTTATAAGAAATTCGCTTAATCGGCCTCATCTAACCGTACAAGTGTTAAACACATGTCGCAGCTGTCACTTCAAAATTGCCAACGTCTTTCGTTCGTTTGAGAAACGAACTAATTCAAGACCTCGAATCCACTTGTCTATATCTTGATCCCCACATGTTTTTATTCGCCTCGGTAACCCGGCTGCAAAACTATCAGTGTTGGGCGAACTATTATAACCTTGCAGAATTATGTATGTCGTTTATTTGTGTGAAATTATTTGTGAACGGACGTGTATGGGCAGTAGTCGGTTTAGCTGCACATGGTGTGTCACGCCGCACCCCTCCCGATTGCGCCGGTTTCGTTCAACCGTTCAACAGTTTCATCCGCGCCCGGCTCCAATATTAACGTGTCTGCGTTATACCGCTCCAAGTCTCAGTTAATTTTGAACGAGAATCATAAAGTGATAAGTGAACTTACTGAAGTTGCTCTCGTGAATTCGTTTCAATTCCGACAACTGCTGTCGACTGTTCGAGGTATTTAAACTCAACATCGTTTTAGTGCTGATATATTTAATAACAACCAAACGGATGGCATGTTTTAAAACAGTTGGCCAAATTAAGCATAGTATGAACAAACTTACTACGTACTGACGTTTTTGATTTATTTGTCAAACTTCCTGAAAGTTGACGTGTTTTTCAAAATGTGGAACGATTTTTTACTGTTTCAGATAAAAGATTACATCTATTTTGGTTTCTTTACAATAATATATATGAGTTCTAGATTAAACAAATTTAGATTAAGCATAATATAATTAATGTTATTGAGGGACAAGCGATAGTGCCTTATCTAGAAATTGTTTCTTATATTCGACATGCTTCGATTTTTGCTGGCATTACCTGGGTGATTGTGATAACAATAGGTGTTTTATCAGCTCATTCAGAAATCCTGCATGGATGTTTACACCATCCTAGATACACTCAAAACGCCGTTTTTCTTCGACTTTCGTAAGTTATTTTATCATTTACCATAGAATCGCCTTTTTAGTTTACTTTATAAGTTTTTGTATTTATCGTTACGGCATCGGAAAATAAACATTAGTTCCAAATAATAGCTTTAGCGTCATGGAAATTAACTCGTAACACACAATGAAAATTAACTTTTTTCTTTTCGAATCTCCGTTCTTACCTTTTAAAGTTTTTTTTTATTCGTGCGTTGTTTATTGCTCTAGACGGGCTTGTTTACGTTCGTCGCTTGACTTCCTGAATTATTTTCGTTATTAATATCTTTGTACCGTCATGCGAGACAATTTCTCCTGGAAATACATTACTTAAAACGTTCAGAGTAATTGCTTTAATTTGTTGACATTTAGCTGTCATTATTGGATTATTATCTCCATTAAAATTGTAGTGTAATCATTACATTGCAGCTAAAAGTACAAGATACATATTTATCTTTAGTATGGAGTTTGTTGAAGTTACATGTTATACTTAATGTAACACAAGACATCCTATAATTAAAACAATACTCCCAATATTAAATAAAGGAATGATTTTGGGTAGAGGGTTAATTTGTACCCTTTATTACTTGCTCACCATAAATTCCTTATTTTCAATAGAATTTTATCGTTTATAACGTTTTGTATCTCCCTCTTCCTTCAGACATGTTGGTCGATCGAAGTTGTACTAAACTTGCAAAGCACGTGTTCGTTTTCGAAAAATCAATGGTAATTTTAACATTCCCGTCTCGCAAACCGTAGACGAAATAATACGAGGGTGGCGTTTGTGGGGGAGACGATGTTTGCTCGAATAATAAAACTGTTGATAGTTGTCAGCTCGATACACAAATGTTGCCCATTACTAGAATTTATTTTGTGTTATTTATTTTTAAAAATCTTTATTTTGCTTGAAGAGGAAATTGTGTCAACATATTGGGAATATATCACAAGTGGTTATTTAACATATTTCGTCAATGCATTGAGTATCTTGCTTCACTATTTAATACTAGCTGACTATCTGAAGTAATCGTACTAGTATCGTAGTAGCCTTTAAGTTTACCAGGTAAATAAGCTACATCCATATAAAATTTCATCTAAATCGGACGAGTGGTTCTGATTTTTATATATTAGTATGTTTTAATATATTGGTATGTGTTAGAGTTGTATAGGGTTTATTGATTAAATGTTTAAGTTTCTCCCACATTTCCTTAAAATAACACATGACATATAAATACACTAGCTGCGCCCCACGGTTTCACCCGCGTATTAGTTACTACAAAGAAAACTAATTTATGTATTTATTTGGATAAGAATAAATATTATATTTATAAAAACAACTTCACAAATATAGCATTATTTTGGAAGAAATTTGGTTAGCATATAAAAGGGTACAGTGAGTTTACCTGAAAAGATAGACATATGCTGTCGCTGACTTTTAGAACTTTTAAAGGGGA
>MOOZ01045023.1:97662-109692 GCA_002930495.1 Cecropterus lyciades | reverse complement strand
AGGACGTTATATTGTACTTACATAACCTTTGAAAACTAAAACTTAAAAAATACACAAAGTTAATTATCTCATATACAATAGATCCTAAGAGTCGCGACTTCAATGGTTTTTTCTAGAGATGCGCCGAATAGTGGTTTCACCGCATACCGAATAATTCGGCCGAATATAGTTCGGTAAAGGTTAAACCTATTTAAATATTTAACCTAAGGTTAAATATTCGGCCGAATTATTCGGTGTGTTCACTAAAATTTTAAATGTTGATTTGGGGTTTAAAAATTAAATTCTGATCTAAGTTTTCAAAAGAATGTGGATTTGCTTAAGGTTTGAAAAACTGTTGATTTTAAGTTTAATAAAAATATATGTTGATTTAAGGTTAAAAATAAATGTGGACAATACTAACTCGGTTAAGAAATTTTGAAGTTTCAAAATAAATGTTGATTTGGAGTTTCATGTCGTGTACGTATGTGTTTATTTCAACACATTCTTCATAGTATTTGTTTTACTTCAAGGAGGTATAACATAAATCTTACATAAGAAATTTTGTCTTTTAGTTTTATACTATGTCGTGTAGCCAAGAAAATAGAAATACTCGAACCGAATATATTTGGCACTAAAACCGAATAATTCGGCCGAATGCAAATAGTGGAAAATATACCGAATAAACCGAATGAAGCATACCAAACGAATATTCGGCGCTTCGCTATTTTTTTCTGATCTAAAGCTCCTAAAGAAGTTTTCACTTGAAAAATATGATTCTTTGTAAAGGTTAAGTTGCCTGTAATTAGCTCAGGAGCGGTCTACAAAATAAATGTTAATTTGTAATGGCATTTTGTCGGCGCGCCAAATAATCTCGCGGGGTTCGAAGGCGCGGGCGGTTGGCAGGGGCGCGACCGAGGGCGGACCCCGCGATGACTAGGGTTGCTATCCAACCTTTCCCGATTTGCCCCAGTTTTAATACAAAACAACGGAGTTTCATAAGTTCGAGTTATTGTTCGCGTTTGATTAATTTTGGACCATACATAGGCGTGTTGTATAAAATTTTGGTACAATTTCGTGCAAAGGTTACTATCACTATTTGGAATAAATGTTATTAGAAATACGTCTTACATAAAATTTTACATGATTACTAACTTTAGTATTATGGTACATTTTTAGCTGGATTAATGGTTTAGAATAATAATATAATCAACCCTAGGAAAGTAGGACATTTGCATACCCCAACAACGTGTAATAAATTCCAAAAACATTATGAAAATGGAGAAAGAAATGGAATTTATTACTTTGCTTTTGGAAAAATCCATCGTTTTATCTTATACTTATCTATTTTTCCTTGTGTAAATTTGAAATGAATACTTACTCGTATTAAGAATATTATAAATTCTTATCGCGTTTAATGTATTGTATAATCCTTGTCGCTTTTCTTTCATCAGCTGATATGAAATGAAGGAATGATAAGTAAATTCCACTTCGGAATGACGTTTAAATACTGTAAGTACGTTATTGAAATGCATAATATTTTATATACATGCACGCATTACATATTGAAAGGCATGCATGCATATAAGTTCGCTATCTAACTTGTCGAATGAAAATGACAAACCCGCTGAGTTTCTTGCCAGATCTTCTCAGTTGAGGTCGTGTTCCTGTCCGATGGTACTGTAAAAAAAATGTTGTAACTGACAATTTGTAAATGACCCGTAGGTCTATACAAAATATTTCATTTCAATTTCAATAAAACAAGATATTATAGAAAAAACACAAACTACACTTATTTAAATTATAGAGCTTTACCTTAATTTGTTTAATCAGATAACCTATTTTTTTTAATTTGTGCTATAGTTTCTCATTTATCTTTGTAACCTTTCATTGCCTCATGTTTAACCTTTACGTAGACGCAGTATTCGATTTCAATATTTACTGAACCAAAAATTCAATCAGGCAGGGCGATACCGGCTTGATTCAATTTTTTGCTTGACTCATGATGTTGATAGGAAACATGCGTAGAATATAAAATTTATTTTGAATTTCTTTAAAGCTTAATATTAGTCTCTGGTTGGTCATATGAAGGTGCCTACTTCATATGAGGCATATTCAGCGGGAATAGCAACGCAACCGTAATTGACTTCAGATAAAACCCCTGTTCTAGTTGAACCTTGAAGTTGCATAAAGGTGGCCATATAGACTGCTCGTAGTAAGCATCATATAGACTGCTCGTATGCTTCTAAAACTTTAAAAAAGTCAAATACTTTAAATGAAATCTATGATATGCATAGATTGTTCTTCATCGTAAAAAATGTTGAGTGCCTCCCATGGACATCTGTAAGATACTTCATATAGAACAGGGGTTCTATCTGAACTCGATTACAGATGCGTCGCCACTCCCGAGGACTGAGATGGTCGCCTCTTATAAAAGTAAGCCGGCAAACACATCCTTACAACGAAGCGCAAAAACTGCTTCACGCTAGAAATAGGTATGGAGGTGGTACCTCCACGGTCGAACTACACTGGTTTTACCATCAAATATTTGACTAAACAAACAAACAAACGGACTGACAAATATTAGCATAAATGTTTTATTATTATTTATCAAAACTTATTTCGCATTCCTCGCTACTACGGCGAAATAAAAGATGCATTGTTGAGTTACGGCAGAAATAAATGGTGGGAAAAATACTTCTCGTGTAGACCCTGTGAATTATCTATACTCTATTGTGTACAGAATAGAATATTCAGAGAGATACTATAATTTACCGAGAAATAGGTCATTTACCAGCTAAGTGTGCTAACTAAATGAAAAGAATATTTATTCTATTCTACAGTTTATTTTTCAGCAAGATCACGACCATTAGCGCTCATTGAATTGTTAATAAATTTATTGTATAATAGCGAGTTAATAAACGTAATAACTAAATAAGGCGAGTTGTGTTTTATGTCGATTATTTGTTATAATATAATGAATGTTCAAAGTGTTTTAATAAAGCTATTACTTGTTACCTTTTTACTAAAATGTTCGAACAAAAATCAATGCGTTGTAGTTTCACACAATGATGTAGGATTACTGAACATTCGCTTTTGAGAGAATTGGGATAAATTGAGTAAATAAATAATTATAAATATAGATCTGGGTTGCACGTGATAAATAAGTGCTACTCCGCCCGCTTCGGGCACATTTACCGAGGTAATAATTATCCAATGTACTAATCCAGGTCATAAACTGTCTATATGCCAAATTTCAGCGAAAACCAACCAGTAGTTTTCGCGGGAAAGAGTTACAAACATACATACATCCTTACCAATATTCCGCCTTTATAATTTTAAGTAAGATGCATATATTGCTAACCAAGCTTATTTTATTTAAAGTAAATTTGCTAACTACAGGTAGTTGAAGTGATAAATTAAAGATTTATTCAAATTGCAATGTTTGCAATTTTCCCATTATAGCGCTACGCTTTGGTGCTGTCTATTCTGCCCGTCCCTCACGTCCGGTCACAGTCACTCCCATCTGTTTGAAAGTACACTGTCAGCAAACTTATTGAATATCAAATTTATAACACTTACACATAATAAAAATGAAGGTTCCGCGTGAATAAACATTGCATATATTTGCAAAAAAAATGTTTAGAGATCTGAGAAAATTTTGGAACTTTTGTCTGTCTGTTAAAACTCATGCAATATTTTTGCAAAATGATTTATCTTGACAAAATTTTCGTATATCTACTTTAATTAACATGAATTTAGTTTATAGGTAGTGTTAATAGTTATAGCAATATTCAATTGAAAGAAATGGGCGCTTATCATAAACAATGCAGATTCAGTTTCGCTTATTTTGTAAAATACAAAATTACCTATTATAGCTCATCTGTGTCCATCGTATCGTATGTCCTTTCTACTTAGACACCCTTCACATTTACGAGATAAAAATTAATAAATAGAAATGAGAATCTCTTGTGAATTGGTAGTTCTTAGACTAGAGGTACAAATGAACAAACAAATATAGTATAGCGAGCTCGGATCTTTGGCATTATTTTGATATAACACGTATAGGCTGATTTTTATTGCATTTTACTTGTACATATTCCAAAGTTTACTAGTGTGCTTTTTCTACGCGGAAGCCACATTTACGAGACAAAAATAAACAGAAAGTCTGGTATGAGTCAGTGCGTTCTACGACCAGCCCTACAAAGAAACAGTCAAATATGCAGAAAGCTTGGATTTGAAATTATAAGTGTATTTTTATTGCATTTCAATTGTATACATATTTGGTATTGTTATAACCGCCAGGAGGTGCTCATCCGGCGACCCCTCATATCCGGTCGCACCCGTCTGCTGTTAATGAAAGAGCTGAGCTTATTGGTGGATATCACAATACGTATAAACGTGACTATCACCTGTGGGACAGACAGACTTTTTGTACGACTGGGATCCCGCTACCGGTCTATATGCGTTTACTTTGAATCGGGCTCGCGTTGTCCTGTAGAATCTAAGTCAGGCATATCTCAGCCGCTTAGTCATCAAGGGCTGAGGTATGCCTGAAGCAGACTTCAACCTCATGGCCCTCTTTACCTAGCCGATATCTCGATTAATAGACTTATGAATAAATTTGTGTTAATGTATATCTAATAATACTTAGTGAATATCTATAGATTGATAGGCATTGCCATTTTCCAATGTTGCTATAAGGTTACAAACATTCTATAAATAAAGTACAAAGTTACATGACTTTTGTTTGAGTGTAATGAAAGTTATATACAGCCTTATTTCCATAAAGATCTCATACATCCAACAGTTCATTGCTACCGATGGACGTCAGACGTGTATTACAAATCCTATTTATTTTAAAACAGATGAAATGCGTTGCTATCTCTGCGGAGGCTAACTTATGTGTATTAGGGTGCATTTTGTAATTGCATTTTGAAGGTGGTAGAACTCTTTGTGAATCGACTCCGGAAGCACCACGGTCACACCTATTTCTGGTTAATAACAGCAGTGTTATGCGCTGTTGTGTTCTGGTCTGAAGGGTGTGGTAAGGGAGACATACTTTTCCGAGGCATTCCATGTTAGTTCTTAGGGGTAGCAACGCATCAGTGGCTAACCTTAGGTGAGGCTTTGATCTTACCTAGGGTTGATTACAGATGTCCATGGGCGGCAGTAGCCACTTGCCATCAGGTGGGCTGCATGCTCGTTTGGTACTTCCATAGTATAAAAAAAAAACTAGCTCAATCCCGCGGCTCCGCCCGCGTCGGTCACGTTTACGATATAAAAAAATGCCATATAATTTGTATTTGTAATATTTGCAAACAAATCAGATATACGTCATTAATATTTTTGACGTAACTACCACATCTCCCCTCCTCCCGAGAGCCATACGTCCTCTAATCCATCTTATTGGTGCGTATGTTATACATGACCCCTTGCTACCCATCAAATCACAACGCACCAGCGCTACAATGCATGCACAAGAAAAATATACCTACCATCGCAATCGAACCACGGAAAGTTCTAACTTTCGATGTAATAATAGATAAGTAGGCATAGATACCTAAGATAGAACAGACAGTTCGTAGACCGATCACAATACACTCCCAGCGATGTTGCAATTCATTTTTTACACCGTGTTCAATGAATCGATCAAATACAAAAAGTTGTTATTAGTTTTTTATGAAAATAAACATTAGACTCTAGTAAAAGGTTATCGCATACAATGAAAATTGTATTAGATATAATAATATAGTCCGATTTTTTTTAGTCGTTACCACAAAACGTATTGTGAAAATAAATTCACAGTGTGTTTTGCGGGTTTTACCTAAATCTAACAGTTAATGAACTCTTAATAACCATGTAAAGTAACTAATTAAAAGTATTTCATTTATTAAAAAGATACATCCAAAGAATATCGGATCACAACTTTTGCCTCACTCTGTAAATGTCTTATTGGAGATGAAACTTACTTTGATGACTTCATTTCTCCGAATAATTTAGACTTAGATGAAACAGGATTTAATATTACATACACGAAAATCACAAGTTTCTTCGTTTCTCCAATAATATGACGTATTTACGTTGGTATGATGTTTATATTTTTAATTCGGAATCGCAACAGTATGTTGTCTTGACATTTTTATCTGTACTATACTCACATGCATTACATCACATACCATTGAGATTTTTTTGCAATTTATGAGCAATATCACATCCAAGTGGTAAAGTAAACTTAAAACTATTTATAAAACATTTCACACGCCTAAATGCGATAATGGTCTGGACAGGACGTGGTCGCCTGTCATTCTAATAGCGAGCCAAGCCCTGTGGGACACCGCCTAGCTCGATCGCTACTGTTAACTTCATGTGAACGCATTAACTACCTCGGAGTCGCTAGGCCGCTCATAAACAAGGTTTATGGCTGTCCTTTAAACGACTTCCTAAACGAGGGTATTTCATAATTCATTGAATTTTTAGGCAATTATAGAGTAGCAAAATGTGTTAAATGCTATTTGCTTCCCGTCTACGACCTGCTTTTAAAATTTATGAATGAATCTATTGCGATGTGAACGAACGTGAACCCTTTGTCTTTCTTAATTTTGAATGAACATCTGAATTGGGTCAGAGAATTTACCCACTTGTTTAAAGAACGCATCAAACACAATATGTTTATAAGAATCGACTCTTTTGCCGTAGAAATCTCTTGCAGCTGTACATAAAGTTACATTTTATACGCAGAAGGATCGTTTGTTCTAATTTGTGAATTATCAATTAATTTCAAACGCATCGATCAGAATCGAATATTGAAAGAATGTTGTAACCTTTATAAAACGAATAAATAAGCGTTACATCGCTAATTCATTTATGTGTTTGCACATGATATTAGCATCGTATACAAACTATTATCGGACGTGTAAACAGCATATTCGCCAGTTCACATATCCGGCCGACGTCGAACCCGCTTCAGTCATGGGAACGGTGCAACGACCTTGCCTTGTTTGCCGTCACATGGAATTGACAGAATTAGAAAAGCAGACGTCCGAACGAGTTTAATATATTCATTTATTTATTACCTTTGCAGTCATCTTTTTTAAGTATACTTTTTATGCATTCTTTTATAGCTCCACCTCGAAATAACCTTTTGGAACTTAACGTTGCCTCATAAAGTCACGTTTCGACAAGCTTGCGTACGTTGCCTGTTTTTTGTACATAAACAATTACAGTTTTTATGCCTGCAGTTACACCCGCTCCCATTTTGAACTATCTAAGATTTAAATCGTCCGCTGACGTACCCACGGTAATAAATGGCTATAAGACATACTTTTTGCAGCCTTAATAAGTTTTTGCGACCACCGCCCTGTTTATATCAGATAGATTTAATGTAATTACTTGGAGTTGTTTTACCGCATAATAAAGTTGCTCCTAAACCTGACCGACTGTTTGTAGGTATTTTACGTAGTATGTACGGAGTTTGAGCGATATGACGTCAAAAAGCTCACACTCGGAAATTGACATTTCTGTCTCCTCATCGCCTTTATGTGCGCAACAGACGAAATTCCTAGGCCGAAACTTAATTCGTAATTTGTAATTTTGCCACATGCGTTGAAATTGTAAATTGTATTAACTATTTTAATTTGAAAATAATTATGATTATATCACTACTTACTGCTCATAGAACTCTCAGTTAGAAGTGCAAGCGGTCAATCAAATTGTGCAATTGTGGTCAGTCATTGAATGGGCGACCGTTACTAATTTTCTCGGACGTGTTTTGATGGCATATTAAGTGACTGTGGTCAATACATGGTTTTATCATCGTAAGACCTAACTCGATTATCATTGCGTCATTGTTTTGAAAGTGGTAGAACCCTCCCTGTTTCAACTCCGGAGACCACAGTACCGTCACACGTATTTCTTCCTAATAACAGCTGTGTTAAGCTCTACAGTATTCTGGTCAGAAAGGTATGGTAAGGAAAACATTTTTATCCGAGGCGTTCCAACTTAGTCCTTAAGGCAGCGATGCATCTTTGGTCACCCTTAGGTGGAAATCGATCACCTTATCCGGGATTGGGTGCCTACCATGTCTGTAACATGGTAGGCAAAGGCACTCATCATCAAGCGGACTGTATTATTTTTATGATACTTCCATATTATAAAAAAAAGATCGCCTGCATAGCCTGGTAGTCAAGTTGACTAGTGACCTCCCACAATAAAGTACAATACATAAATATGATTTGCTAAGATACCAAAGTAACTAGTAAAGTACTCGAACAATTCCCTACACTATGTAACTCTATCCGTATCGTAACACAACACTGGAAGTAACAACATAATACTTCATACATCGCACATGCCGTACACAACACACTCCCACATACCTCGCAGTTTCTATTAATTTCCCAGCACATAACAGCGCTGTTAATGCAAATGACTGCCGCTAACTTGTTTCCTACTAACAAGAAATTATTAGGTAAGGCAGCAAGAAGACTGCAATTTATGCAATTCTCATCAATTCCTACTTGCTGACGGGAAAAACGCAATCCATCATCTTTGAAGCTTTTTCTATTAGTTGCCAACAGGTTTGTAAACGTCAGTCATCTGATGTCCAGTCGCTGCGACATTAGACCACCCAAACGTTATATAATTTTATTTCTATCAGCGCGTCAGCCCTTTCAAGTCCTCTGCTGGACATAGAGCTTGGTTTTTGCCAATAGCCACCGCGTTTGGTACGCGTCTTGATGATTGACTATTCATGTCTCCATTTCCTGGATTTTGCCTCTTATTAATTTTATTTGGATTGTCTGTCTGTCTGTCAAAAGACAGTATGTGTAATAAATATTGATGGATAGATAGCATACTTGTACTAAAATGGTAAATGTGGTAAAATACATTGTCGTCAGGAGTGGCCCACAAAACAAGCGTGATACAATAGTATCTTTGGTACCGTGGTATACCACCGAGTTGTCCATCGATCAGGATTAACTGGTTAACATCAAATTATACTTGCATATTTATATCTTTATAGGACCTATAGATAGCTAGCTACAAGTTTGAAGGTTCTGCAAACAATAATTACTGAAAAATGTACCAAAACAACTTTTGTCACCGCGTCAAGCATCTTTAATATATGAATTCTGTTTTGATATTTCATTATTGTACTTATTTTCCCTTTTCAGTTAAAACTCATACTTATTACTTAACCGAGGCGTTCCAACTTAGTTCTCAAGAGTAGTATCTGTGACCAACTCCAGATAAGAATCTGATCTTATCTGGGGTTTAATACAGATGTCCATGAGCGGCAGTTGTCATTTACCGTTAGGTGGACTGTATGTTCGTTTGCTATTTCAATATTATAAAAAAATGATAAGCGGTCAGGTTTTTAAATTACAATTTCAAACATACATAAAACAATGGTAGTCGGTACCTCCGCAGAATATAATATTAGCCGTCACCACGTCAACAGTTACTCACGCCGTGTCAATATGTCAGCGCTGCTTGCTTAGTATCGTGTGAACCGTGAAAAGCCTGTTTATTTTAGGCCAAGAGTCTTTACTGAGAAGTATTGTGTATAATATAATATTCAATAACACATTCTGAAAACATTTCATATATTTTCTTATTTATTTTTCTTTGTTCAACATACGGTCTCATTTGTGACCTAATTTCTGATCAATCAGCGACTTAAAGTTTTTTCCGTGTGTATTTATTGTTTACTATTTATTAAATTCCCAAAACATTCATTTTTCGTTTAAAATTATCACAGTAAGCTATAGATGTATGTACCTACGAATGTATATTACTTCTTTCTCAACCAGGACAAATGGATTTGCGGAATTTTGACTCTCAAATGACCTTTAAATAATAAAAAAACTAATTTTTTATGAAGACGTCCTGTCAAACAAATTATTTTTCGAATTAAGACTTTTTAAATATTTTTCCATAATATACTGATAGACCACTTTTACTTGTATAGATAAAATTGAAAGTTGATTTGTTGTGTTGGTATGCAAATATTAATCCATGAACAATTATTATCAGGAGAAAGGATAAAGATAGGCACTTGGTATTATTTTGCACGTGATATTATTTTGATAAGAAAATTCAATTTATTTCATACAGGTTTTCTCATGAGATAGACCTAGGCCATAGTACTCCTGGTTAACGATGGTGAAAAACTGATTGGTACAAGTTATTATTATTTTGAGTATGTATAAACAACTTCGAAAAAAGCAGACTTGTATGCACGAAACTCGAAAACTTCAAATCCGATAACAACACTTAAATAATATATAATAATAATAATACCCTTACCCTACCCATTTTCTCATTGTAATTTTAAAATTAATAAATACTTTCTTCAACCTTATGAACATCATTCACATTTCATATCACTCAACGTCCCTCAATAAAATTAAACAACATATATGACTAAGCGTCTCGCAAGAAACTATTTCAATTTTCAATTTCAATTTCTTTATTGCAATCATATGTTACATAAAGGTCTTATATATAATATTTTAGGGACACATATGAACCCTGAAAGGGTATAACAATTTTAGGTAGGAGCGGACCGATCTAATTTATAACGAGTAAAATTATATAATGATTCATAGAATTGTCCATTTTTTAAGGTATTCATCCAAATTATAATAGGAATTTTTAATTAAATATTGTTTTAATTTAAAAAAGAAGTCCTTGTCATTTTCTATAATTCTACGATGGTCAGGTAATTTGTTAAAAAAATTTACGTACATTGCGTTAGGTCCGGAATTGAATAGTTTTAATTTTGCCTTTGGAATCTGTAATTTATTTTTATTAAGATTTAGACGTCGTGTTTGGTATTGTTGAGGTTGGTTTTCTCGCATAACAAAGAGATGTGGATATTGCTTTACGAATTTACAAGCCTTCTGTATATAAATTGGCGTTAAGGTAAGTGAACGATTTTTAATAAAAAGTTGTTTACAGCTGTCACGTTCATTCATATTTTCGGATATAGGGATACTAAGAAGGTAGCTATGAGTACATATATGACATTTAAATCGTGAGAACTCCAGCAAGATGTATGCTACATGGCTATATTCAGTTTGACACGTAGACATAGATTATATGCAGTAATGGAGAATGCATTGACCCACATACGCAATGCAACCATTTTACTACGTCTGTGAACTGATGCTCTCAGATGGAAACTCGCCAAACATCTCCAAATCATAGAAAATATATTATGTACAACCAGCATGCTTCGAAAGGTAGAACCATCGCATCTATTTCTTTTTTTTTTCTTTTTCTTCTTTATAGCACGGAAGTAGCAAACGAGCCTGTAGCACCTGATGGTAAGTAGCTACTGCCGCCCATGACATCTGAAATCAACCCTAGGTAAGATTAAAGTCTCACCTAAGGTTAGCCACCGATGCGTTGCTACCCCTGAGGACTAAGATGGAATGCCTCGGAAAAGTATGTCTCCCTTACCACAACCTTCAGACCAGAACACAGCAGCGCATAAACTGCTGTTATTAGGCAAAAATAGGTGTGGCAAAAATATTCTTACGTGGTGCACTTCATTGCGTGAAAGATAAAAGAGTGTGGATGCCGGCTAACCTAAATAAAAGGCGACCTTAGTCCTCAGGAGTAGCATCAGTAATAGACTTCATGTAGAACTTTTGTTCTAAGTGAAGTTGGTTGCAGACGTTTGTTGGACAAGCTGGTACCACTTACGATCAAGAAAAACAACCATTTTAAGTAGAACTTTTGGTAAGCGCATAGACGGTTACAATTTGGAATAGACCTTTTCCTATCTCTTATAAACTAGTAACCTTATTTAATGATTTATGCTCCGTTTTGAGTTTAGTTTTTTTTTTTTATGTTCATAAACTTACAGATAAAAAGTAATTATAAGAATGAAAATGTTCAATAGTTATCCAGCGCATAAGCCATGCCCTCATGTATCGTCTGACAATTTTTGTTTGAAATTCATACTTTACTCATTTGTTCTATAATAACTGTTCCCGGAAAACTTCCATTTTCATTACATGTATGGAATTGGTAATATCTGAA
>MOOZ01045023.1:82493-97482 GCA_002930495.1 Cecropterus lyciades | reverse complement strand
CGTGTAAAAAGTAATTATAAGAATGAAAATGTTCAATAGTTATCCAGCGCATAAACCATGCCTCATAACTCATGCATCGTCTGACAATTTTTGTTTGAAATTCATACTTTACTTATTTATTCTATACTAACTGTTCCCGGAAAACTTCCATTTTCATTACATGTATGGAAGTGGTAATATCTGAATTTCTATTTCTATATCATCATCTTTCGTGCACTTTTGCCGTAAAAACTCGATGCGCCATAACTGTATTTTTGTTTTATAATGCTATAAAAGTAGGACGTCATTCGTAAAATGTTTGAGTTTTACGGCATCATCGATAATATGAATACCTAAAGATGAATACCTACACTTGATCCTGTACCATGTTATCTACGTCCTCAAAATTTATTCATATTATAGTAATCTTGGTTTTCTGTATGAGAGTCATGTTCAGCCCAGAGACAGTTACACCTATCGAACCGTTCCAAAATAAGGCTAACATTTTTTTACATTTACCTGGTTTTGCCTTTTTGTGTTGTGTTATAATTTATGCAAAACAGCAATATGTGTTCAGAGTAGTATAAATATAATTCACTGAAGGAATTATTATACATACCAACTTATAAAATACATTCGATGTGAACTTTCCAGTATCGCAAACACAGTATGTTAATTTGTAGGACAAGCTGCAGAATTTGCGGTGCAACGCCACCGAGCGACGTGTCTAGGTTTCACTATCGTACCTACTCGCATCTACTGGGAATACAAACAAAGACGACTACTGCTAATCTTTAGAAACAATATATTTGTTATATAGTGAAATTTTAAGCCAACATGCTTAGGATTTGGAAGAGGCAGCACTTTGTTGTATCTATAATTTCATCACTTTGAAACTTTTTAGAAAGAATATATTAGATGAGCCACGCAATTCAGCCGCTACTACATAAAAGAAAAACAAACAAACATAGCATGATGTTATATAGCTTATATCCTTCCTCAATAAATGTACTATTCATACAAAGATATTTTTTTAATTCGAACCAGTTGTTCCTGAGATTAGCGCATTCAACCAAACAAAGCTTTAAAATATTTGTATAGATGTATAGATTTTCTCTCTCTCTTCCTCCTTCAGCTTTATAATATTTGTATAGAAGTATAGATTTTGTTTCGTTTTTTTTTAATAATTTATTTAATTATATTTATTGTATATAGTTATAGCTACGTTGAATGTGTTTAAAATGTGAACAGAGATTTTTTTAGTACATATTGAATGTCGGGATTCGAATTTGGGACTCTAACTTTATATTTTGTTTTATGCGTATTGTCAATTTAACACGTTGAAAAATGTAAATAAATAGATCGAAATGAATAAAAAAAAAACCCCTGAAAGTTCTCAATAATTTTCTCAAAGTTTTTTGAAGCCAATAGGTAGTTAATGATACATACAAAGTATACAGTTAAGTATCTTGATTATTCATACTTAACAGTGGATATCATTATATACTCAATTTGAATACCGCTTCGTAATATCTAATGCATTGAGACGTATTGTGTGATTAATAACGTGTGAAATTTATCACACTATCACAGACGAGGTCGCAAGCCGGAACTACATCGACTCGTCGGACCCCGTTATAGGTACACTTATAAATTTGGGTATTATCAGTTTCGTCCTGGGGTATTTTCTGAACGCTTATGACATGTAGTTTTAAAAAAAAAGGTGTGCAAATAACACACGGCAGAAGTGAAACTGGAGCCTACAAGAGATAATAGATGAGACTATAATAATAATAGATAATAAACCGATATTATAAAATACGGTGTAATGTAGGTATTCTATATCATTCTCTCACCGACTTAATATTATACATTAATTTGTTTCTATGTTTATCGTGACGCATTTTCGTTTCATCGAGTTTCAAATCACAATTCCAAAGAAGTTTTACTTCTAAGTTGCAAAAAGATCCCTCCTTCAAATCCGGCGATGCATTGGCGACTGTTGCAAACTAGTGCTACAAATGTTCGTGGTCGACAGTGGCTACTTTCCATCAGGTAGCCCGTCTGCCTTATCGTTGCGTACAAACATGAAAAAAAAATACCATTTATACCATACGCGAACTCAGTAGCATGATAGATGATGATATTCAACCTAACGTGACGGGTGTCATCGACTGGACCTTCACCGTGGCCTTACTAACTTGTTTAATTGACGGCCGCCTACGGCGCACGTTCTAGTAAAAATAAACATTGACTAATAACATGTACGACGTCACATAAGACTCCGAATGCAAAACACTTTCAGGTGTAACATCAGTCGAATACCATTCGTCTAATTATATTTTTTGCTATTATAAAATTTCAATTTATAACGGCTACTCACAATATTTTTTATTTATTTATTTACTGCCAATATTTCAGCCCACTTGCATTGATCGACGATGGTCGAAATAACCGAAAAAAAGTACCTAGATATTAAAATTGATTAATCCGGCGATAAAATTTGTCTAAAATCAAATAATATACAAGTAATAACATTTGATAATAAGCCATTTGCTGTATAGTCCTCAGTTAACACAAGTCACAAATAATATTTAATTTACAAACATCTCAATAAAAATATCTTTTACCTATGTATTAGGTGTCTATTTGTTTTCTTCGTCTCTGATTTTCTACATCGGGCCGACAGACGGCGAGTCGGTCGCTCCATGACTAATGTAACTCTAGAGTTCTTACAAGCATGTAATAGTCCGTCTGTGATGCCCCCAGCAAAACGCGTGCGATGACCCCGGCCTGATCCCTTCTACGCTCAATACTCATTTAATGCAACGTGTTGATAATTAATATGTACTTGTTGAACATAATGAACATTCTTCGCGTCATGAACATTCTTACTGAAATTTAGAGTGGCAAGCTTATCGCCCATATCGAGTATGCACACTACGAATCGCCTCGTTTTATCGGAAATATTACAAATGTAATAAAACTCCGACTTCGTCCTTATCAATAACGTATAGGTTCAAGTTTATGTATTCTGTGTGGTAATACATGCTACTTAGTTATCGACATCATTGCAATGGTACCGCAACAAGTTTTGTAAGTAATATTCGTCTTGTAATCTTGTAATTAGTTCCGTCGCGCCTTGCATTAACGACTGTTTTAATCAGATGTTTCTTGCAAGACCGTATGTACAAAAACTCGCTGATTACCGACCAGTGACCGCATCGGCTTTACGAACAGTTCGGTCGGAATAAATGAATAAGGATGATTTAATTTCTCTAATGAGCTGTATGCTTTAAAGGTTTTAGTCGTGCCACGAATAAATGTATGTAGGAAGGCAATACACGTTATTTCTACGAATTGTGCAATTTGAGGTAAAAAGTGAGTACGTATTATGAATAGACGTGCAGCGAGGCCACTGCGGGGGGCCCCTAACTATGGGAGCGCTTTGTACCGCCCGCTCTTAGCCTCGAAGCCACTCGCTGCACCTCGGAGAAACTATTGCGATATGTCGATAGGTTTCGCTCATTGTTACCCGTTTCACAGCTCGACATTCTAGAGAGCAAATGCCTTTTTGTCGTTAGCCTAGCCAAGCCTACTCTAAACGAGTTTCGCTTCCGGACCACGAAAGTATGCAACGTGTAGATCCATATCCATTTTGTTAGTCACCATTTTTATTTCGCTGATCTGAATACTTATGAAACCATAAAACTTAATGTTGAATGTCAATACCTAGAAACAACTCGGTAAGCCGCCGCGTTACTTCCGGAATAGACTGCTAATACTATACAACAATTTTAGATTAGGCGAATACGGAACAATGGCAATACGCTCCCCCGAGATTGTGACCCGAGGCTCTGGGGCCGGAACGACCACACAATGCTTTATGCTCGCACAATACCGCTGTTCCGAACTGATTACTTGCTTTACTCTATAGCTTTGATTAGTCTGTACATTCTTAACTTTGTTTTTTATTTGTTACAGAACATGTAAGTTTAAAATCCAGCATGGAAGAAGAATCTGGCTCGAAAGTTGAAACGCAGGATCCGGTGCCAAGCGATAGCAAAATTGGCGAAGTTATACTAAAATGTGACGAGGAATCAAAAACCGAATGTGTGGATAGTGTGGTACAAGAGAGTATATGTGCAAATAATAAAGATGAAAGTGGTGTTATCCTAGAAACTTTAGAAGTTTGTAAAATTGCAAGTGCAGATTTTAAAGACTCGTGCGTTGAAAATGAATCCTGTGAAGTACTTGACGATGCGCGGTCACTCGGTGACTTGGATAGCCTGCCAGCCGGAGACGAACTGTTGCTCGGAGCGGCGGGAAGTGACAGTGGCGTAGAGGGATGTGGCCGCGCTTTAAGTAGTGGCGGAGGCTCTCGGTCTTGTGCTTCCAGTGTAGTGTCCTGCGGGTCGGGATGTGGTTCCGAAAGTTCTTCATTAGCTGGCGCACCACCTCGCCCACGTCGACGTGTCAACGTGACTGTTGCGGAACCGAAACGAAGTTCTCCGCTCGGATCTTCCACACCGCGACCAGTCACGGCTCCACGTGGGCCAAATCTAGCCACTCGTGAGCGTGCCAGGAGTAGAGAAAAGCCGACACCGCCAGAAAAGCCAAGACCACTAACACCGAAACCCCGAATCCGAACTACCGGTGACTTACCCAATCTCGTCCGGGAGAGTCCAGCTTTACGTGCCAAACCAACGAAAACTTCAACAGCAAGATGTCGAACTCCAAACTCGCCGAGCGATGAAAAGAAGTGGCCAGCTAATGGCCAGCGTCTGCCCACAACGCCAGACTCGAGTGCCACCCGCGTCGCAGCTGACAAGTATGGAACGTTGCCTCGGAGAAGGAGAGATGCGGATTCGGAATGTTCTCCCAAACATGAAAGCACGCCGCCTTCATCCAGGCGACCGACGGTTACTCGGTCGGCATCTTCGAGGTCGACGGTCAAAACTAGAGTTCGGATATATGCAGAGAAGACTTCACAAACTGTGTTACTTGGCACTGACATTGAGGCGGCCTTGGCTGGGGTTATGCCAAACATTGAAAGGTACGTTTACTAATGTTTTTTTTTCTATAATGTATATTTTTATTACGTTGTGTCAAATTAATAATTCTTTTATGCTCCACGTAAAAAAGTCAATCCTAAAATGTAAAATCGCAGAAACATTACTGTTAATTTATCACTGCTTCGATTGAATAATAGCCCAACTCAAAAACGCTTATTTTACAAGACAGCCAGGTTAAAAATTTAACAATGTTTTTAACGAATGGAGGCAAAATATTAAAAAATCACAAGCTTTTAACTACAGTGGAGTAGGAACCCCAAGTTTTTAATACTAAGTTAATATAAAGATAGAACTGTATCATTAACTTAAAATTGATGAATTTTGAATTGTGGGGTTACTCATGCAAAGCAGCGATATTAAAATATAATTTTAATAACGCTGCTAAAATATTACTAACACATTGTACATTATAATTAGTTGTTGTTTTAACTTCACTTTTAAACTGTGTGGTTTGACTGCGGTTATACTACCTCTATCGCATAAACTACTGTGCTATTTGGAATAGTGTGTTAAGGCCACCACTACTACGGTTTACCCATAGGGCTAGTAGCGAATCAATCACTCCAGCAACTAATTAATATCAACTGGAGATCACGTCTATTTCTTCTGTACATAGTTTTTAGGGTTCCAAGGTGGTAGAACTCTTTATGGTTCGACTCCGGAAGCACCACCGCCACACCTATTTCTGCCTCATAACAACAGTGTTATGCGCCGTTGTGTTCTGGTCTGAAGGGTGTGGTAAGGGAGATATACTTTTCCGAGGCATTCCATCTTAGTCCTCAGGGGTAGCAACGCATCTGTTGCTAATCTTAGGTGAGATTTTGATCTTACCTAGGGTTGCTTACAGATGTCCATGGGCGGCAGTAGCTACTTATTATTAGGTGGGCTGCTGGTTCGTTTGCTACTTCCATAGTACTTACCAACCGTACTTCTCTGTACGGTTAAGTACATTTATGCTTCGTTATAACTTACTAATTATATATTCAACGCAGCCGCACCGAGGTGTCCCGTTGCCACCGCGGCGTGCAAGCGAGCTCGCGCGACACGGAACTCGCGCGGCTGTCAGCGGCGGCGGCGGCGGCGGAGGCGGGCGCGGCGGAGGAGCGCGCGCGGCGGCTGCACGCGGAGGCGCAGCTCGCGGCGGAGCGCGCGGCGCGCCTCGCCGCCATCGCGGAGCTAGAGCGCAACTCGCAGCGGCTGCTCGAGCTCGCTGGTGCCGGTTGGTACTCTTTAATTAACTTGAAATGATTTATGTTTAGGTCAAATCATGCAAGCTGAATTTAACTCATGCAGTAGTGTCCAACCGAAGGTCGATTTTTGACGAAAACCGAAACCGATTATTCGGTTATCGTCTCAACATTCGGCTGAAGCCGAAGCCAAAGGTACAAAAACCTAAAGAAATTTAGTTCTAAACTGGTAAAAAGTGAATATTTTTACGATTGAAAAAACTTTTCTAAATGAAGGTTTATTTTGATTGTATGCAAACACTCTGCTATTTATCAAAGTTTATAACATTTTGAATAATATGGATTTCAAACATGATGATTACATCGCGGCATTGTTCATAGTTCGTTAAATTTGGCGATCGCTAAAAACCTTCGGCATCGGCCAAAACTTTAGCCAATTTTGGTCGAAGCCAAAGCTTCGATCGGACACTACCACCGTTTTACCCGTGAAGGCGAACTCGTACTAAGAGCACAAGAGGCGGCACATTTTTTTAGAGGAGCTTCAGAAATCTTCCTTTCCGTATGAACACTAATCTTATAGAAACAAACACTTTCCAATAGACCTTTAGTATAAGAAGTAAATTTAACTTTCGCACCTAGCGGTGATAACCCACGTTACGCTACTCGTAGATGTTGGTGATTATTAAGAGTCAATCACACTTTAAGTTTCTTATCGAAGTTTTTAATATTAGTCCTTACAGACAGGCACATTTCAGTCTGTCCGATTAAGAGGGACTTTAAAGTAAAGTTCATAACGACATACACGTTTAGTCCTTCAATACCATAGACAAGTAATATTGAACTGTCCAAAAAGGTCTTAAATCTATCGAAATGTAAAATATACGTGTTATTTATTATTTAAGGCAATATATATTGAATTTTTAAAAAATAACCCAAACCTGTCTAAATCTGAAATATGTGTACATTATATTTCAGGCGCTGGCGCCGGTGCCGAGGGTTGTCTCCGGGCGTTGGAAGAGCAACTGCGATCCGCCGGCGAGCTGGCCTCGCGGCAACGGGGCGAGATCGACTCGCTGCGGGAGCTCTGCGACAAGTTACATGCGGTGTGTAGTTTTATATCAGACTAGCTCAAATGCTCTTGCTTCGCTACCGGACATGAAAATAAGCTTTAAATAGTGCAATATCGAAATCAAAAGTAGCCTATAAGTTGTCCAGATAAATAAGCTATGTGGCATGTAAAATTTCATGTAAATCGGACTAGTGGTTACGTGCTACAAATAAGTATGGTGGTGATACTTTTTCGGTCAAACTATGTTGTTCCTCTTCTACCACCCGGTGATGTTTGTTACCCTTACGCAATAACTACTAGTCAGATATTGCTGAAATTTGGTAACCAGTTAGTTTGTGACCAAGATTAACACATGAAATACTCATTTCCCTGGTAAACGTGACCGACGCGGGCGGAGCCGCGGGATTGAGCTAGTTTTTTTTTTATACTATGGAAGTACCAAACGAGCCTGCAGCCCACCAGATGGAAAGTGGCTACTGCCGTTAATTGACATCCGTAATTAACCTTTGGTAAGACCAAAGTGTCGCCTAAGGTTGGCCACAGATGCGTTGCTACCCCTGAGGACTAAGATGGAATGCCTCGGAAAAGTTTGTCTGCCTTACACATCACATAGACCACAGAACACGACAGCGCTAACACTGCTGTTACTGGGCAGAAATATGTGAATAGTTTACTATATTATTATATTATTAATTTTCAGGAGGCGTGCAACGCCCGGGAATCATCGCGCGTTCTGGAGGCCAGGCTGGCGGAGGCGGAGCGCGAGGCGGCTGAGATGCAGGACTTCCTGGCCGCAGAGACCGGCGCACTCAACGACTCTCTACGCGAGGCCGAGGCGGAGCTCGAGCGGCTCAACGCTGATCTCGAACGCAGGTATGTTAAACTGTTTATTCAATTTTCAATCGTTTGCATCAGTTTATCAGATTGAAGTAGCAAACGAGCATGCAGTCCACCTTACGGTAAGTGTTTATTGCCGCCCATGGACATCTGCATATAGAACAGAGGTTCTATCTGAAGTCGATTACAGATGTGTCTCATGTTATATAGGTGAGCTGATACTGATCTTACTATAAATTAGAGTGCAACGTACCAGAGTACCGGAAGCTGGTGCGGCTATTGGCACTCCTTACAATATTCCTAGTACTTCAGCTCCTTACTGTAGCGTTAAAAACAATTGTAATGCCGGCTTTCAGTTTTGCCATACCGCAGCGTTAAATAAAAGTGTAACTCCCATACACGTGGAGTGCTGGCAGCTGGTGCGGCTGCTAATACCCCTTACAATATATCTGTCAATTGGTTGTGCCATACTGTAACGCTAAATACAACTGTAACGTCCCCAGACGCGCGGAGTGCTGGCTGTCATTCAGTTCTGCCATACCGTAGCGTCAAATACAAGTGTAACCTCCCAGACGCACGGAGTGCTACCAGTTGGTCCGTCTGTGTGTACAGCGGCGGCAGGAGGCGCTGTTTATCTCTGTTATTCAGTTCCGTCATACCGTAGCGTTAAATACAAGTGTAACCCCCCCAGACGCGCGGAGTGCCGGCAGCTGGTGCGGCTGTGCGAGCAGCGGCGGCAGGAGGCGCTGGCGGCGGCGGCGCGCGCGCGGGCCGGCGGCGGCGCGGCGCTGGCGCTGGACGCGCTCGCCCGCCGCCTGCGCGCGCTCGCGGACGCCGTGCGCGCCGCGTACGCGCTGCCGCACCACGCGCTGCACCCCACCGTCTACCACAACGACGCATACAGGTACGCCCCACGGTACACACACAGTACATTCAGCGTACAAGTACGCCCCACGGTACACACACAGTGCATTCGGTACTATTACTTATACTGGCACGCTTAATATGCACGAGCGCTTGTTAACGCCGTGCGCACATTGTACGTACTGCCGTAAAATGCGTTATACCTTATTATGTATCACAACAACGCGTCTCACGTATCACTAATACTGAAACGTTTGATACTATAGCATATGATGTATTGCGGCATTGCATATGATGTGCACATGGCTTATTAAGCGTGTACAATTGTACTAATGGTACACGCTGCGTACATGGTGCGTGGTACCGCAACACGCATTGTACCCCATTGTCTACAATTACCAGATACAAAAACGACACCTATAGGTATACTTCCCATACAGTGTTTCACAATGTTTTGAAGTATATATGTGTAATGAGTCAATCCATCATAAGCTATCTGTGTGCAAAATTTCAGTGAAATCCGACCAATATTTGAGACCAATATTGTGAGAGTAACAAACATACATACATCCTCACAAACTTTCGCATTTATAATATTGGTAAGAATTATTAATTCGTGTAGTAAAATAAAATTTCTGCGTGTATGTACATTTTATAAATATATAAGACTATATCTTATAGTTTGGGATAAAATAAACGAATGTGTTGCTTCTGAAAATAAAGATTTATTTCGTTAATTTCTTATCAAATAAAACATCTTATTACATTACACTAAACAATCTTACTTGAAAATAAAGAAACGACATTCAAAGTTTATTATTCCACCGATTCTAAACTTTGTACATAAAATATATTCCAACAAACGTTTCCTTCTTCTTAACACAACATTCTAATAATTCTAATCTCTAAAACAAAAGTTTGACATGTACGAAAAGTTGCGCGAAGCGCGTCGAATTAGAGAAAATAAATATTAAAGAAAACCTATTTTCTTTACATATATATTTGCAATTATTTTGAAGAACTGAGAATACGAATTTCTATAATTTTAGTACGTCTGTTTAAAGTCATATCATACTAAAAATACTAAATTTAATTCAAACATTAATATTACAGTCCATGTCTTTGGGTAACATTTATCTTTATTTCAGTAAAGTCTTTGGGTAACATTTATCTTTATTTCAGTAAAGTCTATCAATTCTAACGAAAGAATTACAAGTTCAAGTTGTGTCACATTTTCTTAAACGCAGGAAACCGTGGGGCTAGGCTAGTATGAAAATAAATTACGAAGATAAATACAATGTTGCAGCCGCAGCGACAGTGGCGAGACGCTGTCGCCGGACGACGAGGCTCGCGCGGGCCTCCTCGGCGCGGTGGTGCGAGCGCTGCGCTCCGCGCCCGCCGCGTCGCCCGCGTCGCCCGCCGCCTCGCCCGCGACGGTCGCGCTGCAGCCGGACGACGACCGCTCGCGGCTCTCCGACGACGACAACTCCGCGGACCTGCTCGACTCGGAGACGGAGCCGTGCCTCGTCACCGATCCCGGTTGGTTGATATCACTTCTGTTGTTTAAGATGATGTTACGCGTTTTCTGAATCATGCAATATATATACATTGCTCTAGTGTCATATGATATTGAATTATTATAGGATATCACTTTCATCAGAAGATTTACCTTCCCGCGAACAAAAGGGAAATATTAAGAATAGAAGCTACCATTATTAATGTCTTATTTATTATTCTGATATTTCTATTGTAACTATGTGTTATTATTACCTTATTTTGTTTTAGTTTGCTATGATTTTTTTTGTCCAATTATATATTGAGAACAAACTTAAAAATGGTAATTGAATGTTAATTATTATTATTAATAATGTATTATTTTTATTTATTTAGAATACGCGGAAGAATGGTGGTCGGGTGCCGAGGGAACTGGCGCCTGGAGCGGTGAAGAGCTCTCTCCCGAACGGGAGTCCTGTGGAGATAATGATAAAGGTATGAAATATGTTTTTAATTACCTTATACAACAATATGTATTTGAACTTTTAAAATTTTGTTTTGTAAATGTAAATATTTTTTTAACTATACACATTGATTATATATTTATATACAAATTTATATATCAAATTATATTATAATTTAGAAGTGATTTTGATCGTCTAGATCATTTTTCCTAGTACATATGTATAACATGCAAACAAAACGAAGAAAAAGGCATTCATGCATGCGTTTTTTTAAATAAATTATTTATTTAAAAGTTTTATTGGGTTTTGTAAATTGCTGTTTGCACAAAATATATAATAATAAGAAAGACAAGAATTATTTCATATGTGTGTAACAGTGAATGTATGTGGCAAAAAGTAATAAAATGTTTTTATAAAAAAAAGTCACATAAGGTTCTGTATGAATAATAACGTTTTAAAATGTTACGAGTTCTCACGATATGCGATTTGTGACATGACATGGAATTGTGACGAACCAGTGACATGGAATTTCGCCGTGACCACAATACACGCAACTAGGTCGAAATATTGTTAAAAATAAATTCAATAACCGCATATTGTGAGTACCCGCAACATGTTGAAATGTATCAATTCCACGATAATAAACGCTTTAGTCCCACACTTGGATTTTGTCCTGTGTCGTGAGTGGACACACCATGGACACACATAGACGATAACACAAACACCAGACCCAGAACAGAAATCTATCTGGCCGGGGTTCGAACCCGGGACCCTCTGCGAGTCAGACCGGTATTCTGACCGCTCCATTACATGGGTCGTCAAGTATTAGCCTAAAGTAAATAATATATAAACGCTTTCTACACTCATAGCCCCACAGTAGGATTTTCTCCTGTGTCGTGGGTGCTATGGACACACAAAGACGAATACATAAACACCCAGACCCAGAACAGAAATCTAAACTTATCATTCAGACGTTTGTCTGGCCGGGGATCGAACTCGGGACCCAATGCGTGGCAGACCAGTATCGTGACCGCTTCGCCACGCGGGTCGTCAAAACATATACGATCACCATAATATTAGTGTAAAAGCAATAATAAAGTTATTTCGTCGTGCAGAGGGCGAATCCGGTTCAGCGTCGGAGCGGTCGTCGCTGCGCACGCTGTCCGCGGCGATCGCGGCGCGGCACCGCTCCGAGGCGGAGGCGGAGGCGGGCGAGGAGGCGGCGCGCGGCGCGCTGCTCGACCGCGTGCTGGCGCTCGACGCGCGCCTCGCGGAGCTGCTGCGCGCGCTGCGCCTCGCCGCCGCCGGCGCCGCGCGCGCGCACGACCAGCCCGCGCACGCGCTCGCGCACCACCTCAAGTTTGTGCCATACGTTACCGTCTAGCTGGCCTGACGCCTCCGATTGTATCCGATGTTATTGGAACTCACGCTAAAACTAGAATGCTACTCGACGTCGCTTATAGCTCACGCAACACCTCCGATTATGCCGAACGTCGTATTGCTCACACAACACGTTTAGTTGTACCCGACGTCGCTGTAGAGCGAGTACAACACATTGTACCGAACCTCGTTGTATAGCCCACGTAACATATCGAATTTGTACCGAACGTTACTGTATAGCTCACGCAACACCTCCGATTATGCCGAACGTCGCTGTGGAACAAACACAACACCTAGAATTGTTCCCAACGTCGCAGTGTAGCTCACGCAACATCTCGGATTTAGTACTAGTAGTCGTAATGTCGCTAAGCAGCTCGTACAACACCTCAAATCTAGTTTTATAACATTACTTGCCAATTAAATCATGGACCTCCTTTATTTATATTTATAGATAATTATTATGGCACCTGCATACATGAAAACTATTTTCATGCTAATAGTTTCATTTAATATTTTCATTGTTCCTTTACTAATATAATAGAAGTATCTATTAGAAAATTGCAAAAGAAAAATAACAAAAATTGTTATGCTCACCATAATCTTGTATACACACCTATTATCCTACTCATACATTTGTGTTGTCGGCTAATATCATTCATGTCCATTAACATGTCATGTCACGTCACCCGCAGAGACAAGCTAGACGTGACGGAGAAGAACGTAGCCGACGTGGTGGTGAAGAAGCTGGCCGAGCTCGACGCCAGCAAACACATGATGGAACAGTACCGCCTCTCCGTCGAAGTGAGTTACGTCAATGTCCGTTGCCGTGACAATGTCACGTGTCCCTTGCTATGACGACATACGAATTAGGGCAGTGCGAATAATTCGAACTTACGAATTACTCGTTCCGAATGTTTATTCGATTCGAAACTTAATCGAATAATCCTAATTATTTTTACGTATTAATATTCGATTCGATTCGAACTATTCGCACGCCTAATACGTATCGTTGTCATGACAACGACAGACATATTTATGAAAGTTGCACGTATTCACGCAATTTATTGCCGATCGATCAGTTTGGGGGTAGGTAATATTGGCCAATACGGAGGAAAAATTATTTGGTTATCTTTCGTTTGTTGCATGTGGTAGAATTTGTATTAAATGGTTAAGATTATATAAGTAAATCGCCAAACTCGTTGAAATTAGTATGAGATATAAACCAGTTTATTGAACTCAAATCAGGTCAAATCAGGTCTGATTCCATACGTCAGAGACCACTTAACATCAGGTGTACTGCAAGATTTACCTTAACATAAAGTGATATTAGTGTAGTAGTAAATAATTGTATTATTTAGGATAAAGTCACTTATTTTAAATTTTTCAATATTATAGTTAAGAATATGTGGTGTTTTTCTATAGGTCATAGAAAATTCTCTACAATTAAAACATATCTATCCATCGTCGAAGAAAAAGTCGAATTTATTAATATTGAGAGAATGTAAGCTGTAGTATATTTTGTTAGTGCCGTTAACCGATTTAATGTGAAACAGGTATTTACACCATTCAGGGCCTGCTTGGCGATCTCGAGTCAAGAATAAAGCGCCAAGGTTAATTATGATTATTGGAATTTTTGCTTTTAGATGCACTATGATACTGGCGCATGTTCTCTCCTTGACACTTGTGTATGACACACGGTATCAATTTACTATGGTTACATTATTATTTTTAAATGCCTATATAATTAAGTATATATAATTGATATTAGGTATATATTTAATAACTTATGTATACAAACATACACGAACTCACACAAGCACATTTATATTTTTTCTTTATTTCTCTTTCTCTCTATTTTGGCCACTATTCTTCCCATATTCTTTTAATCTCACTTTCCTTATAATTAACGCTTACTATTAAGCTTAAGTGACAGTTTTGAAAGTTCTTATACATACTCTAGCTTTTACTAGAGTTGGTATGCGATTCTATTTTTTTATCAGGCAAATAGAAATTCGTGCATATCGTGAGTACCTATAACATAATGGATGTAACGATTCCGCGATAATACTAGTATAAAATCATAACAATGATTTTTGTAAAAAAAATCTCATCATTGTTAATATGTGTAAACTATTTGTCATATATTACGTGATTAAACGAGGTAAACTAATTAATTTTATATTTTTTTCTATACATGACACGCGGATAACATCGCCGAATATCGTATTTTCATTTATTTGTGATCGCTATACTTCCTGTAAGTTAACTTTGCAAAGTTTACACGACAAACTATTACTTCCCTAAATATCCATAGTTAAATAATATTTATTTTGAACTGTGAATTTAAACGTTGCAATACGTTGAATGTAAGTGACAAAAATCAATCAAATATCACACGGTATCAATAAAGGCTCCTAAGGTGAAATTTGGTTTTGTGAAATAACAATTGTGTTCTCATGTGTGGGAGTTTCTTAAAATGCAAGATTATTAATAGGACTTAACATTTATGTTTACCCTTTCATAACACAAAAAAAAAACTTGAGAGGTGTCAAGTGAAGGAATTGTAATAAAATTTTATTTTTTTTAAGTTATATTATTATTATTATTTTTTATTATTTACAAAAAACCTGTATACACTGA
>MOOZ01045023.1:69001-82289 GCA_002930495.1 Cecropterus lyciades | reverse complement strand
AATAACGTCATTTTTTAAGCCGCTAAATGATAAGAACGTTATGAGTATTTTCAAGTATTTAATTTAATTTATCGCAATTTTAAGTTATCATATCTTTCTCACTGTGCGATGTATTGAAAATTTTTATTTAGTAAATCATGCTTACAGAACTGTTGGCACAAAATAACCCATCAACGCTAACACTTTCCACTGACAACATGAATTTTACTCATTACTTCACCTGTTATATGTTCTATCAATATTACTTTACACAGGAGGGAACATACGAACGCAGCATAGCTTAAAGCGCTCTTAACGCAACGAGACGAGGTCAAGCACATTGTACATAGTCACTGGCGACTGGCCAACTGCCACTTTCGAGTATATATGCCACTTTCGATACGTTACTCTGTGAATACTTTGTGAATAACACTTTGTCAAAATTAAGCTGTAGTAGTAAATAATATTAATTAATAAACAATATATATTGCTATCAATTTATTTCTGTTACCTTAAATAAATAAAAAAAAATGCTTTAGTAAACGCAGAAGATTAGTTGTGTGTAGTGCTGTCATGTATTGGCGCTTCTGTTGAGTAGCTTTTTTTAATATTTGTGGTTGATTAATACTTTTCTCTCTTTGATAGACGCTCAAAAAGCAGTTGGCCCAGTCCGGTGAAGAGGATGATATAGAACTAATAGAAGCGGTAAGTTATGTTGTTTAATTATATTTTTCAATATACAACAATTAATATAATAATGTAAGATGCTGAAAACTTAATGCGTTTATTAAAGTATATGAAGATAAATGATTAATTTTAATTTTGTTACATTTCATCTATTTCGTTACATTTCAATTCATATTTGATTAACACATAATTTCAATTTCTATTAGGTTCTCTAAATTATAACTCCTTAGAGGTGCGGCGGAAGCACCGTCAGCTGATCACAGCGTGTAAAATATTTCGCGGAAATATAGATGCACCAAACTTAAGTGTGTCGATCTCTGCGCCTAATAATTACTTTAGATGCCGCAAACGTACACTGTTTGCTGCATCATTAACCCGCACCACCGCAAGAGCGCTCTCGCCTATTCCTCGCGTTCTCACCGCACTCAACGCTCTTCTGGAAGCATAGCCTGAGTGCGATTTGTTTGCGAATGAATGGTCGGAAATATTGTCTGTAGTTTTGTGAGTGCGAAGTATAACTGCGGTATCAATTAATGTAATTGGTTTTCTTTTTATACTGTTTTAATTGTACTTAATAAATAATTATATGTCTCCCTTATCACATCCTTCAGACTAGAACACAGCAGCGTTTAACACTGTTGTTATTAGGCGGAAATAGGTATAGCGGTAGTGCTTTCGGAGTCACCACTTTCAATTCATATTTGATTAGACATATTACGTATCACACCCGTCACACCAAAACACAGCAACGCTTAACACTGCTGTTATTGGGCAGAAATAGGTGTGGCGGCGAAACACAGAGACACAGCATTACAGCAGTGTTTCAAACACACACACAGAAATATGTGTGGCGGCGGGCCAAAACGAGCTCTGTCGCTTTCAATTTATATTTGACTAGCTGTTGCCCACGACTTCGTACACGAAGGCAGAAGGCCAAATATTAAATTTCATAGAGCTTCTTCAAATTGGCGGACATCCATGCAAATTTTCAACTCCTGTTTAATCCCGTTGTAGATTGCATTTCTAAAAATTATTTAATTCAAAAATTTCTTATTGCTCACTTACATCATAAAAGAAATTCGTTCACCAAATTTCAAGTTTCTAGGCACAGTAGTTTCGGCTGCGCGTTGATACATATACGTATATGCTCAGTGTTCGTCAAATGTACGGTAGTGTGTGTAATGTTTTATTTATTGATTCAATGTACTTTATGAGCATTATTATTGAAAAATAATAGCGTCATACACTTCTCCTGCATGTAAACTATGAGTGTGCCAAATTTCATAAGTTTTGCTTCACGTATTAATATAATGATATATATATTCGACAATCTGTTGTAGGAGCTGTCGGGTTGTTCGGAGGGCGAGCGTCGCGCGCGCTACGCGGCGCTGGACGCGGCGCTGGGCGCGCTGGGCGGCGTGGCGCCGCACTGGCCGCGCGCCGCGCGCCTCGCGCGCCGCCTCGAGCGCCTCGCCTTCGCGCTCGCCGCGCCGCCGCCCGCGCTGCCCGCCGCCGCGCCCGCCGCCTCGCCCGCCGCCTGCACTTAGCGACACTCGTCACACTCGCGCTAGCGATGTCACGAGTCGATTTACTGACACGAGTTGACTCGACTGGAATTCTCTCTAACTAGAATTTAAACACTTCCGCCACCGATAGCGAGATTCTTTAATATTGTTAGCTGATTCATTAAATTAGTAAAAACAAAACAAATCATTCACTCGGTTTCAGCCAGTTAACTCGAGTTAAATTCGAATTACGTGAATTTGAACTCGAGTCGTTTTTTTTCTGAGTGCGCACATCGTTACTGAAACCATCGTGCTCGCACTGTTGGTAACTTAACTGTTAAAGATACCCCTAAAACAATTTAAAAATACTTTCAACTGAAACCCCCAAATTCGTAACAGCCTTTAATAATGTACCGCTAAAAGTTATTGTATTTCCACGAAAAAACGTCGCTAGGTGAAATAATTTGACTATTATTGTAAATTTTATTCCCCTAAAATTATTCACAAAAAAATAGGGGGGAAACCCTCAAGTTGACAACAGTGCATACTCAATTAATGCTTTCCTTTCCATTGTTTTGATATCACATTGGAGGTTCTGACATAATATTCGATAATTTAAGACGATAAAAAAAAAATACTTACTGTAGGTATACTGTAGGTAGGTATAATTTGATACGATTTTCATATGTTTAATACATACGAAAATCGTGTGAAATTAGTATACTGAATAAAAAGTATCTGAAATTATCAAATCAGAAATAAACTTCAATACGAGCTTTTACATATTAATTTATAATATGTATAGTCATCGATAAGAAAAAGGCGGATTAGCAAAATTTTAAGATAAAACCATAATTATTAGACATTGTACGTTTCACTTTCACGAAAATGTATTACAACAAAATATTCCAACTTACATGCGTTCCTCAAAAGAAAGCCATAATATACTAAAACTTATAAATAACAATTAAAATATCCTACTAAAATAACAATTGATACAAGACACAGTTATGAGTTGTACCAACTTTTTCTATTCTTTCTGTCTTTCTAAACTCTTTAAATACTCTAAAATTTTGGGACTCATTAGTGAATTTGTCAATTATAACTGATCGTTATATATCGATTAATAGAATTTACTAAATAAATAAAAATGATCACATTTGAATCTTCCGATCTTTTATCTAGATGTACAACCAAAAATGCAAACTTTCTCTCTATTAATTATATTATTATATATTACAAATACGTGAATTCTTATTATCATATGAATAAATAAAAGCTTACGTACATTAAAACATGCACGTGTTAATCTAGCTACAAATGTGTAGATCAATGTTATCAAATATATGACAATATGAGAAAATATCGGTTCTAATATAAATAGCATAATTTCTACAAAGTTCTGATATATCTTTTCAGTTCTTAACATTTATTTCGCTAACGCATCCTTTACCGTCTACACGAGACGTCCGTCCTTCACGCCGTGTTTGCCAGTAGACCGCATTACTCATTGAATTTATCGAATTAACTTAGACCTAATAATTAGATATTAGTGTTAGATAAACGAACAAAGGACCACGTCTCCTTCTATATTAAAATTAAGAAATATGTCACTAAAAATGTGTTCACGGAAAAGTATTAGCGGATTTAAGAAAACTTATGCATGTTGATCACATAAGTTATGTTAGGTGTGAAGTCTTAGATGTTAGCGAGTGAATGGCATTTCAAACTAACAATACAAAATCATGAATGATCTCAATGTGTGGATTAATAAAACTATATTTTCGGCTCTGTTACCGACTTTTTTTTATTGTATTTAGTCTTAACAATCATATTTCTCATTCCGAAAGGCATTTATATTAAATTTAACAATCTGTTTAATTTCTTTTACTAATCCTTTGTTATTTTTTTAATTTAAAACGTATTATAAAACTGTTTATATTTTAATTAGTTTTAATTTACTCAACCACTACTTTGTTCAAAATCAAGTAGACTATCACAGTATGTCTTACAGTGTAATGTAATTTATTAGTCATACGATTTTCCTTTTCAGAGTAACAACTATTGACGATTATTTTGTAAACTAAGTCTAAGTATTTTATGATTTAAGTGCTGCAATACAAATGCTATATTCCTGAAAGAATAATTATAGATGGCATCTTAAGTAAATTTTCATTATGCGCACCGCGTAACATCTGAATAAATATTTTTATACACAATTACATATTAAAATAAATCTCTCAGAAGTCCGCTGGCGGCATTAAAATACAATTACGATAGATAATTGAAAATCGAAACGTAATGATAAGTGCCATTAGTCCTAGTATATATTTCACTATACATATTTTGCTGCTTTTCGTATTATTAATGCTTAAGAGCAGTTAACCTAAAATTACCTGTTTCCCAATGTACGAGGTACTCTATTCAATTTTTCCCTATTACGAAAACGTTTGAATTAATAGTAATTACTGAATATTTGTAAATAAGGGGATGGTAAACATCATGATAAAAATGTCTAGTCACTATTATTCTGCAATTATACTCTCAACATTTACTGAAAATCAGTCTTATTGAATTTTATGTAGCGACAAGAATACATTTATTTTTTAGAATAATTAATGTATAAAATTATACAAAAACATTCAGTTGCCTCTTTTAAAATTGTTTTATTGAAGGCATTTGAACAACTGCCTTTGTATTTAAAATTTATAACTACATTAAAATTAAGTACATTACTCATTGAGGAATTGTAACTAATGAGACTGATGTTATATTTTTGTTGACGAATTGTTTGTGATCTGTTGATGTATGTAATTAGTGTCGAAAGGTGGTCCGTGTATAACAAGAGTTATTACTTAAATTCCATAATAATTCTTACTCCGTATCATCTACGAATCGATAAACATTTAGACATGCTTTCTTCATAATAGTACAAAATGCAATTTATATGCTTCGTCCATCCATATCGCTTGCTTCAGGTGCTAATGACACTATTGGTTATAATAAATAATTATAAGGATTTGTGGATTAGTATCGCCGGAGTACGTGGAAGTATTGTAATAGGTAATACTACTAATATTAAAAATGAAATTGTCAAATTATGTGATGTACATAATATGTAAATAAAACTATAAATAAATATTTTTTTTTATTTTCCTTACCTTTTGCTTACTATTTTCAAGGCTAAGAACTCACGGGGCGGTTTCCACTTGCACCAGCGCGAAACCTCAACCCCCAATATAAAAAAATATATCACAAAATAGAAACTGACTATGACATATGCCACAAAAAAAGAAAAATATGTATAAATATGTAAGTTTAGTACATACACAGTACATAGTACCGAAGTCGGCGCTCAAGATAACTCGCTAGTACGAGTGAATCAGCATCGACTTTAGAAATATGAACTGTGAAAAACCAAAAAAAAATTTTTTTCTTTTTATGGCACAGAATTCTGTTTCTATTCTTTGGTAAAAATAAGTTTTTTACGCTTTTTAATGATGATACACGAATATTTATATTTTTTATTTCTGACTGTAATCAGCGCCATCTAGTTAACAAACTTAGTGATTGCAATAGGCGCTATCGCTATACGAAGTGTTGTGTTCAATTTCAAACGTGAGAGCTTCCGTTAGAGATACTATAACACTATCATTGTAAGCTTTCAGGAGGTATAATATTCTGTAGGTATAAAATATCCGCTGTAATATTCTACAGCGGATATTTTATATTTAAACGAAGCATCACTCTCAATTAACTTTAAAATAATTAATTAATATTTACAGTCATGTACTTTTTCAGTCGAAATTTGTTTGAATGTTTAAATAAAAATTGTTAAATTATTCACGCCTACAAGTATTTACATATTATTATGTACCAACACATTTTTATTAGGTTAATTACTGACATTTGTAAAGAAAATGTGCGTGTCCCACGCGTGTTTCCGACCGTGATTATAAAATTACAGTTTTCCATTTTAAAAATACAGTATTTGGTACAAAATTACTGTACATGACCTTTTTTTTTACAGTAGAAAATAAAGTATACTTTTACGTATTTAACAAAATAAGTTATATCAAAATTGTCATCAGGAGCCCATTTATTATGATTTTTAGAATGCAGAAAGTGAAATTGAAGTCAACGAACAAAAGGTGCTTTGACATTTTCTCAACTGTGTCTGCTATTTGATGACCAAAAATACGTCGCCATCGCAAAATAATAAAAGTCTACTTTTTGCTTAAAAGAACGTTCTTGCAAAATATATTAGATTTTTACGCTGTATTTGTAGCATTACAATATGTAGTAAAAAAAAGCTTAAAATGTAGTAGATCTACTATAATTTCAATGCACATGGAAGGACTGTTGGTACTGTGTGAAAGAGGCGCTACTAGGTTGTCAAAACTCAAAACTATTTTAAGTGCAAAATTTTAAAGAGTTAACTCATTTTCTTTTTAATATATTGTTACGCCTGAATAAATAATTATTGAGTTTAAATTAAATAAAGTTAGTTATTAAATTAACGTAAAAAGTAAATATGTCGATAAATCACGGAGCTGAACCTTTTGCTAAGCAATTTTTTTAAAACTGTCTGCGTTGCACAGAAAAGCTTGGGTATTAAAAATATAGAAAACCTACCATAACTATGTTTGGTTAAATACTTGTTTCTGTTTTTTTAAGTTTTAGTTGATTGTTTTAAGTATTGGTTTTTGTTTCACGCCCTTGGTAGCGTGGACCGTGAGTCGTGAGTTGACCATAGACTCAGATTACCTATGACTTGAGTAAAACGGTTGAACCCAACCAAAGATATATTTAGTTGTACGACTATGTGTTTAAGAGTTACCTCTTTTTTAACTGTACAAACGGCAAGAGCCAATAAATTAAATAAATAGTAAACAACGATATGTAATAATATTTAATTTTATCGATAATTTCTAAAACAATCACAGGTGTGACAGTCATTTTTTTTTGGGAAAAGTTTGTACAATCTGTGGACCAGGTTTGGCTGAGGTGGTATTGGAATTACATTTCGTATTTAACGGTTTTTAATTAGATTAGAACCATATTGAGAGTTTTACCTTGAAAATGTTACAAAATATCAAATGTAGAGTTATTTATTTAGCACTAATTGCTAAAATAACAGTGTAAAAGATAAATTGAGAATTGTCAATATTGACAAGCAGGTATGTATATTACCCGACCCAATTTAAAAGTTGCCATTGCATTCGTGTCAGTCGCTACTTATATGTCATTTCAATTTGTAAGAGTTATGCCAATCAATAATAACTAAAAGTTTTTGTTGAAAAACCGTGCCATTCTGCTACAATTTCAGGTGAAAATGTCGAAACGTTCAGCAGAAGATGGGGGAAATGGCAGTAGCCAGCCGCCGATCAAAAAAGTACATTTTGAACCCCACCTAATCGGGCCCGTATCCACCCTTGAAGAAATGGATATCAAAGTTTTACAGTTTCAAAACAAAAAATTAGCTCAGGTAATGGTATTTCTTCAGTAAAAAAGTCAAAAATCTGTCTTAATACAAGTACTTATTTGCAAATAAGATAAAATGTCACAATCAGCTGTTGCTAAATGAATTAATGTTAGTACCTTAAATCATATTCAAACATCGTTTTACTACTATAAATTATGTGTTTAATAGTTCTGTGTCAATTTGGATTAATTTAATGAATGAAATGTCCTTGTGTCAGTAACCTGTCATAGTTGCTGAACATAGTAATGTCTAAGTTAGATATTCAATGTTCATTACTTTAATTCACATTAGTTAAAACTAGATGCAAAAGAAATAATAAACAAACTGTCAATCTACAGTATTATGTGGGTTTAAAATATATTTCATATTCTATCGTCAATAGTAGGTTAATAAATATAAGGTCATATTGCAACAATAATCCTTGACAGGATGCTAATTCACTTTTATTGTTGCTACGACCAGGCATATTTCAATATCACGTTACATAGAACGACCATCGTATAAAATCTTTAAATATAAGTAGTTTAATATCCTTTTATTTTTAAGTTAGTAGGACCTTTAGTTGTACTTCTTTGAAGGCATCACTTACACCTGATTCTACCTTAGAATAGCTGTGTTAAGTGTTGCTATGTTATTGGGCACAGGATATAGTAAAGGAGGGATATATGAAGTAACTTATTCCTCAGGGAAGCAATAAATATATAAATGTATAATTAGGATTTCTGTTTACTCAGTTACATAAACAAAATATCTGACTTACTGCCTGACATATTGCTTTACGGTTCAGTAATAGTCATGAAAAACATTTTTCAGTGGTTTGTCAAATTTTTTTTTTTATACTTTTGCTATTTCATCTTTATAAATTGATAATTTTTTAAACTTCCCATTATTATGGAACATGCACATTTTTTAAATTCCTTGGATCAAGTATTTGACAGTACTTTGACAGTACAGTAGTATTTGATAGTATCAAATATAAACAGATGATATTGTTCTTGAATACTAATGGAAATTAAATCAAAATATTGCAGACCAACTGTACTGCTGACCTACTATGAACCATCGGTTCAAATACAGTGAATCATTCATTATTAAAGATGGTGACAAAATTGGTTTACAATGCATATGCAACGTCCTTACTTGTTACCTTATATATTGCATGTCTGTTGATTTTACTGTAGACTTCTATGTAATTGGCCGAATATCACACTACTGCCTAACACATTTTTATATACAATTGAAGTAGCAAACGATCATGCAGTCCACCGAATGGTAAGTGGTCACTATGGCCACGTGCACATCTGTAAGAAACTTTATATAGAGCATGGTTTTATATATCAAACAGATGCATTGCTTCTCCCAAAGACTAACATGATGATACGAAACTGAGTTGGCAGCCAAACCTTTCCGTCAAGATATAAGTGCTGTTTCTTTGCTTCTCAGTCGAACCATACTTCTACCATCTTGCGTTAATACATAATGCTTTATATTAATGGAGACATACTTAAAGATAATATAATCTAATTGCAGAGAATAGAACAACGTCACAGATGTGAAGCAGAGCTGCGAGCCAGGATTGAACAGCTCGAGAAGAGACAGACACAAGATGATGCAGTGCTGTGCGTTGTGAATAGATATTGGAATTTGCTGAACGAGGACATCAGAGTATTGCTTCAGCGTTTCGATGCTGAGACTGCGGATGAATCGGAGAATAAAAGTATGTAATGCTATTTTTAATTTAAATAATTGGTGATACTAAAAATATTTTTCTCAACTCAGCTCATCTACTAACATACTGATTGAACTAGGGAAGGTTTCAGCAATATAGGTAAACATTCAAATGGCAAATTAACTTACATATATGCTATCATCTGAGTTGCTGGTATAATATTGTATATAAACCATTATTCAGATGAAAGTAATGAAGGTTAAGATGCTAGCTGATTTACATATAGGGCAACCATCTTAGTCCTCGGGAGAAGCTATGCAACTGAGCTTTGTATTAGGTAGTACAAGTGGAGTTCGAGTGTGGATTAGAGATGCCACGAATAGTTATTTGGCTGAATACCGAATATTCAGTGAAGCTTTTGGCTGAAGTGCCGAATATTCGGCAACTGTCACAACTCGTCACTTACAGATAAATGTGTGGAACACAAAAGTTCGGTTGCAAAGTAACTTAATTTTTTAGATTTTAATATGTTATGGGTATGTTTTAATATTCACGATACGTGGTTTCTAATTTCTTTTTGCCGATTTTTCGACCCAGTTACATGTATCGTGGTCACAATGTATTACAATGTATCAATTCCGTGATAATATTAGTCTAAAGTTTGCCTAGATCGGACAGCAGAGCCTTAAATGTGGTATTTAGCAAACGCAAAACTGTTAAAATTTATTTATCATCTCCCGGCAGCAGTTTCTATAGTGCGTGGCTGTTGTCGGAACCAGGTATAATTTATGACAAAAAATGCAATAGTCTGCTATCGACAAATGCTGAAAAAATTGTTTTCATTCATCATAATTTACCACTGGTGTATATGTTAGTATATATAGTATATGTTAGTTTGTTAAATAAATATCTTTGTGAGTAATATTTTAGCCTCCTTTATTCATAATTTTCCTATTCGTATTTAGTTGAGTAGTTTGTAATATTGGGCCGATTATCGAATAGCGAAAAAAAGTGGCCAAATAGCCAAATACCGAATATTTGCCGAATATTCGTGGCATCTCTAGTATGGATGTCCATGGACATGAGTGGCCATTAATCATCAGATGCACTGTTCGCTTTTTGCTATTATGAAATGAAATAAAAAATAAAATAGAAAGCATTCTGAGACTACACTGCACATGTTTTGAATCAAATCCAGATGGAATATTAATATGAGTAATTTCCTTGTAAATGTTTTTTATATTGACAAGTTCTTTTTCGTTCTTTTAAGGATGTCGCTTATTAAATCGTTTTTTTTCTTATAGGTGCATTACCTAAAGTTTGTAGTTTTCTAAACTTTTTCTTACTCGTAGATGAAAATGAAGCAACTACTTCATTCTTGATGCAACTGTCCACGTGGGACAAGGAAGAGTTGGACGCTCAGTTGGCAAACAGGGTACAAGTCAGCAAGCGTGCAGTGGCCAAGGTTTTGCAAGCGTTTGACAGGCTACAACAGAGAAATGATAAGATATGGAAAGCTATAAAGAGGGAAGGAGAAGGTATTGTAAAATGTTTTTATTTGTGGTTATTGAGAGTTTATTTTTAAGATTCACTTTTCGTTACCATGGCAATGACAAAAATTAACTTTTTGTACACCTATATGTAGTTGAAAGAAATACTTTAAGAGTAATCAGCCAATTTCACTACATTTTGTTACATTTTTACATAGGTATAAAATCTGTTAATTATAAGTTAGGTATAAATATTACGAAGAATTATGTTGTAGATATAATTTTTTCTGTAAAATTCAATCCAATTGTATTAAAAGACATTTTAATTATTACTTAGTAACCTGCAAACATTTACTATTACCATATTGCTGCTTTGCAACCTTTGCATGCACAATTATTTTATTTTTGTAATTTTGAGTCTTTATCTTTATTATATTATTATAGAAATCTTTAATTTCTATCATTTAAACTTCTTTTCTTTAAAAGGTCAAAGCAAAGTGCATTGTTACAATCAATTTTCATCTAGTTCTCCTGTAAAATAGCTTACTGTATTATAAATTGAGCAGAGGGTGCGCCGGCTCCGTCGCTGGACGAAGTGGTGCTGGCCACCAACGAGGAGGTGACCGCGGAGAACCGGCGGTTGCAGGCGCTCTGCACCACGCTGCATGAGAGCCACCATGCCATGACTCTCCGGGTAGCTCAGCTGCAGGACGCCGTCAACAGCCGGGACACTGAAAACGCTGAGCTCAAGAATCAGATCGACGATCTGCAGTATGAGTTGATGAAGGTATTGCTTACGGCTTAATTAACAGCAGACTATCACTATGTCATGTGTCGTCATCTTGAATAGCATCTTCCTGTGGATGTCAGTGGAGAGATAGTGGAGGGATAAAATGCAGGAGATGATTTTTGTCTATCTGTCTGGCCATCTAGCCATCTGTCGTCCGTCTGTACTCTGACACCAGATGACACCACTACCTCATGAACTGTGAGCTAGACAATTGAATTTTTTTCAGATGATGTATTTGTATTGCCACTATAACAACAAATACTAACCAGAGTAAACTAAGTATTTAAGTGGGCTCCCATACAACAAACGTGATTTTTTTGCCATTTCTTTTTATTCGTGCCTTCCCTAACCCTTCGTGCGCGAGTCCGGCTCACACTTGGCCAGTTTTTATTATATTCAACAATAATAAAGGGTGTTGGTGGTATATTACACATTACTTAGCAATAAGGAAGTTTTTTGTTTCTAATATTACATGTCCAGAACGGTTTAGTTTGAAATGAGTTATCAGAATCCAAAATTACCGAAAACGCGTACAGATTAACTTATATTGAAATCGTTGCAGGTGCGGTCCCGCAACGACAAGCTGGAGAACCACCTGGCGGAGGCGATAGAGAAGCTGAAGAGCTACCACCAGTCGGGCACGAGCGCGGCGACGTGCGCGCCGCCGTCCGCCGCCAGCGCCAAGCTGGAGGACGTGGCCGCCGAGCTGGAGGAGCAGCGCGAGCTGGCCAACAACCGCCTCGCCGAGCTCGACCGCCTGCACCGCCAGCACCGCGACACGCTCAAGGAGCTCGAGAAGCTCAAGATGGATGTGAGTCGCCTCTAGGGCTCTGATAATTGTCGTTGACGTAAATAATCAATATTGATATTTGTTCAGTATTTGACTGGTCGAAATACTGAATTAAAGAAAAATGAAAAATTCATAAATTTTGACGGTCTGTAATTACACACGAATATATTAGGTCTATGAAATTGCCGTTATGCCGTACTGGCCATTTCAAATCAAAATACTTTTTTTTGACTGAAAACGCACATCACACGCAACATCAACGATGTTTACGGAGCGCAACAAACACTACAAACGAACGTACCACTCGTTATTGGTTTGCCCGCTTCCGCTTTGGAAATTTTGATCTGTAAAATGAACCCCGTGGTCGTCCGAAAACTTTGGTCAACAATGACGAATTGAAGGTGATTGTGGAAGATGATTATACTCAATATACGGCTGAATTAGCCGCAGCTTTCGACGTTAGCATCAAAATAATATTGGTCCATTTGCGTCAAATTGGCAAGTTAAAAAACTTGACAAATGGGTACCTCACGAACCCGATGATCGCCAGCGCGAAGTACGCGTCGAGACGTGCCTTGCACTGCTCAACAGGCATACAAATGAAGAAAATCTGAACCGCAATGTTTCTTGTGACGAGAAATGGATTCTGTTCGACAATCGTAAGCGCTCAGCAAGTTGGTTGGACCCTGGTTCAGTACCCAAACAATGTCCTAAACGAAAACTTACCCCTAGAAAACTGATAGTCACTGTTTGGTGGTCTAACGCGGGTGTAATTCATCACAGCTTCTTACCAAACGGCATGAGCATTACTGCAGATGTGTACTGTGAAGAACTGAACACAATGATGGAGAAGCTCGCACGTCTCCAACCAGCTTTGGTCAATCGTTCGGCTC
>MOOZ01044715.1:213181-224932 GCA_002930495.1 Cecropterus lyciades | reverse complement strand
GCCTCTGGAGTCGAACCACAAAGGGTTCTCTACCACCTTTAATATTTTTTTCTATAACACTAAAGTAGCAATGCGAGCATGCCGTTCTACTGATGGTAAGTGGCCACTGCCGCCCATGGACATCTGTAAGCAACTTCATATAGAACAGGCTTTCTATCTGAAGTCAATCACAGAAGCGTCAAGTGAGCCGGCAAAAATCAACATATGAGTGTAGAAATTGTTTTTTTTACACAGCAGACAAACGTAGTGTGCGTGCGCCGCAAACAAACATCCAATTACCGCTGGTAGCAGCACTCGACTAATAAATCAATCATGCAATCGATGTAGAATTACAGATCGGCTATGATTCAGTTATGTCGCTCTGTTTGTGGTTCACCGGAATAATTTTAGTTTGGGGTTGGCTTCAAGGTTTGTATTGAATGCGTTAACTAAAGTACGACGGCAGCTATATTAGTCACACAGTGTAGCGCTGTGCTGGTAATAATTTATTCATTTGCGCTCGGTGCCCGTGTGAATGTTAGCACAAGTATAGACATTGTGGATGTATAAGTATATGCGTTGTACCATGAGATTCTTATGGTGGAACGTAGGAGGCGACTAAGGGACATAATCCAGAAGAAGCAGCGTCGTCTTGATTATTACCAAAAACTGCCATTAAGAAAGGTGTAGGCCTTCCTTAATGGGGAATTTTCCTGCTTTTAAAGTCCACTGCTGGACATAGGTCCGGACTTTAAAAGGTTGATGGGTATTTGTTATAATAAACGTTGTAATTCACAATCACTAATAATAAACATAACGTACGTAATACTGAAAGTGTAGATATGTATGTATATCTGTACTTTCCCTGTCAGTGTTACGTAAAATACGATGCATTTCATATTCCACTGGTATATACATATTCCTACTGGTATGTACATAGCTTTTATAAGTAAACATATTCCCCATAGACAGGGAAGGGCTGAATTATATTCTTCCTTGCTTTTCTACCGCAGATTGGTGAAGGCATAATAAATTAACTCATGCGTATTCGCACTTACTGAGGCAGAAGGAATCCTTGATATCATTAACTGGAATCATGGCTTTTAAACATAACTGCTTACAGAGTAACACAGTATTTTTTTATAGTATCGAACTAGCAAACGAGCATGCAGCCCATCTGATGGTAAGTGGCTACTGCCGGCCATGGACATCTGTAATCAACCCTAGGTAAGATCAATGTCTCACTTAAGGTTATCCACAGATGCGTTGCTACCCTCGGAAAAGTTTGCCTCGGAAAAGTATGTCTTCCTTACCACACCCTTCAGACCAGAACATAATAGCGTACAACACTGCTGTTATTAGGCAGAAATAGGTGTGGCGGTGGTGCTTCCGGAGTCGACCCACAAGGAGCTGTACCACCTAAAATTGCACCTGCAATTGTTTACTAGTAACTGTAACGCGTTCTCTTTTTATTCAAGAAGCCAATGTTGGAGTATAAACTGTGTGTATACTGTTAAAATTAATATTTCCGTCGTAGACAGAAAACCTCAAGCAAATATCTACATTATTTATTTAGATACCCATCTTGGTTGTACTGTAACCGTGCAAAGTCAAATAACTAAAGCAACATTTATCTTGTTTCAATTTATTCTTCCTCTAAACTCGTAAGATACATTTCTTTTCTTACAGTGTCTCAGGTAAGGTAAACAAGTGTCTCGGCGCGAGTGCTGCAGATAAACGGGAAATTATCGCACGCGATCTCCGTGCGACACTCTATTGGTGGCTTGCGGTGTGCGCACGGTGATAAGCGGAGCGGGAAGTGTTTAATGTGATGACTTTTTGATGAATATTCTTCAATACTATATGTATTAACGTATTTATATCTACCGTAACAGTACATACACGAGCCTTATCAGTCGATATGTTGTATAAAAAATATGACATTGTGTGCCACGGCACATTCGATGTTAGTACATGTAAATGATCTATATATTATGTGTATACTATGTATGTGTATTCAGTGAATTGATACGCATGTCTCAATTGTTCAAAGAATATCGTAATAAATGTATGTGAAGAGCAAATTCCGGCTTTAAATTAAAATAGAAGAATTGATTTCTGTATATATCATTTTGTCAAAGTTTTGGGAAATGGAGATTTCCCGCTAGGCTAGGTGATCATGCCTGGGGAGCGGCCGTGCTCTGACAGCCTCTGTTCGGAACTTGTATATATGCAGGATGTTGAGAAAACTGATAGCGTGATTTAGAATACGGTGACGTCATCTTTTTAATTTGAGCGGGCGGTCGCCACAAAGTTACACATATACACAAGTATCTTTATAGTTCGTTTATTTATTCAGACAAGTCTTTTAGATTACGAATTACTATAATAAATGATCTGAACCAGTGTAATTTCTAATTTAAAACAAAAAAACGTGCTGCCAATAGATGTAAGTCATCCATTAGGGGAGGCTTATTTCCAGCGGTATACCTCAAAAGACTGATGAATGGATGGAGTGGAGAGTGGCTGTGGCGTATAAATATTACAATAACGACTTATGGATTCATATATTCATATTGTTCGTTAACATAAGGACAGCAGTAATAACGCGAAGTTAATCACCACAACACATGACTTAGCTGAAAGCTGTCTACGTACGCGCAAAGAAGTTGAATCTAAATGTAAATGAAACGACTCCCCGGCGACGTGCAGAGGGCGCCACGGATAACTAAACAAGTACCGCATGTTGCAGACAAACGAGGAATTAACGGATACTGTATTCGCATTCAATATCCGTGGATTAAGGGACACATCGGTAGGCTCCAGTGGGTTTTAGTACTTTAATATCGGTTTTACTGAAGGTATGTATGCATTGTTATTCAAATACTATAGACACGATTTAATATGTATTTTTTTACGTCAATCCATTATTGTCCCAATACTGGGCACGGGTCTTCTCTCAGATTGAGAAAGATTCAGGCCATAGTCCATCGTGCCAGACGAGTGCGAATTGGTAGACGTCACACACCTTTGAGAACTTCTTTTTTTTAAAGATCTCCAGTTGTTTTCCTTCACCGGAAAGCAGTGATAATTAATTTTCAATACGCAAATAATTTTAGAAAAATCATTGTTGCTGGAATTCGAATCTCCGGCCCTCGATTGAAAGACCGAGTTTCAACCATTCGGCTGTCACTGCTCATATGTAATTACATACGATCTATTTGTATGTATGTATGTATGTTTGTAAAGGCCCAAGCTATATTATTAAGGTGATTATCAAGATATGCCTCATTAGTCAAACTAATCAGCGTGTTATTTGTCATGTCATCCTGCCTGCTTGCCGTACCTAGTTTATAGGCGTAATGAAAAAATATATAATTATCGTTCTCGCATATTTTCTAGCTTTCAATGAGAGCGTATTTTTTTTTATAAAAAAAAAAACGCTTTCTACATTCATAGCCCCCACACTATGAGTTTCCCCTATGTCGTAGGTACCATTGATACACAAAGACGAATGCACAAATACCCAGATCCAGAACAGAATCTAAACTCATCATTCAGACATCTGTCTGGACGGGGATTGCTACCGGATCCCATTGCGTGTAAGACCGGTATGGTGACCGCTCTGCCATGCGGGTCGTCAAACAATAGTCGCCAATTAAAATTTAATTTATAACTTCAGGTGTATTCAGTAAGCAAAGTATATGGTGCTATGAGCGAAAGATTGTATATCTGGTTGTACCGCCACGCGATGGGGACATTCGCACGATAACACGTGCTCTCGTCGCGCTATCTGCAGATCAGCGATAGCGCCGTTCCCTCAGTGTAACGCGTTAGCGAAACACTTGATGTGTTTAGATTCTAACATTTGCATCTTGTATGTACCTGTTTTTAAAACAGCCTTATTAGGCGCTATGTCTCCTGTGTCCTTAGTATGAGTTTATTATGTTTCCTGAAAAACGATCATACCATACCTTCTAATGAGAGTTGCAATGAGGAGTGAATAAGTTGTCATTTTGGGAAAACGTTATAAATGATCGTTTGATAAAACGTCATAAACTGGGCACTCATATAAACGCTAAAGTATGTGCTTGTTAGAAGAATAATTCTGTCCTCAACTTCAAGTAGGGTACCGATCACGGAAACATGCTTGCTACATTAATGTTAAAAAGTGACTGTCTTTCTACTTTATTTTATTTTACAAACAGAAACACTACAGAATTGAAATGAAACATGCATTATCCTACCTCTTCAACCGAAGTCAAATTGACTAAGAAACAACGGTGAACAACGGTGTAGTTTCAGTCCATACCAAATCGCTGCCTAAAACGGTCCTACATTTGAAATGAATGCATTTACGAGAGGCTTTTCAATGTTGCGGACAAATGGAGAGCTCGTATGTGGTTCTGTTTGTGGCCACTTACATGGTACGGGGCGGGCTTCAAAGAACATGGTTAGGGGACAAAATATACCTATATGGATATCATACGACATATAGAGTATTTGCATCTCTTTTACCTTTAAATACAGGGTTCTGGAGGTTTAAATCCTTGACATGCTTTTTTACTCGCTTGCATCAGAAGGAGGGTAATGTTTTTCGAACGTATCTATGTATGTATGTATCTATGTCCATTTGTTTGGAACGCGCTACAGCCCAAGCGGCTAGACGGATTTAACATATGAAATGTTGTGGGATTTGTCTCAAATTTCTAAATAACATAAAAATGTAACAAAGAATACAGAAAAAAACTATTAATGGTATGACAGTCACCGCCTGCAGCATGCATTACGAGTACTTGCTTTTCTCTCATCAATTAATTCTTTTTTAATTGACTTCCCAAGGGAAGAGAGGTTATCTTTTCGTTACGTATATGTATATATTTATGTATGTTCAGGCTTTACTCCGCAATACGGTTATGGAGTAACAAGGTTCGAACAACATTCGATGCGGTTAGTTTCACAGGGGTCCCATTTTATAAAACTGATTTTTTTGGCAGTTTTCCCGTAATATCGAAAAACACGATTTCTTATAATCTTGAATAACTCAAGTGTTTCTTAACCGATTTCAATTTTTCTTCAATTCAGGGAAATTTCAGTACGAAACTTTCTTTTTTGGACATAAGTGTGATCGGATGGTAAATTCTTCAAGTTATGGTGGAAATGATAGGTATAAGTAGTGGTGGTGATATGGTGGAAACCACCATCACTCCCCTCCCCACCTCACTCCACTCTCCCTGTTTTTTTAGATGATTTGGGATAACTCAGCTTCTAAAAACTCGATTCTTATGAAACTTGAAACTAATATTAAGGATATAAGACAAAATCAGATGATGAAAAATGTGACCTTCCACTCCTCGATCCTGATGATGTAGGGGTACTGCTAGCCTAAACCAAAGAAGTTAGGCATTTGGAGCTTAGAGATATATAATGGAATTACTAAGCATAGACATATCATGAAAAACTTGACATCAACTCCTCAATCCTGATGATGCAGGGTACTACAAGCCTAAGCCATAGGACATAGCCATTGGTGCTTACGGTTATATAATAAGATTGCTAAGCAGATACATAACATGAAAATGTGGACTTTCAATTACTTAAATCTGATGATGCAGGGGTACTTAAAGCCTAAACGAGTTAGGCAATAAGAAGACAAAACAGCCTGGGACTGAACAGTTATATATATTTCAATATTTAATTAAATGTCAAAGTGTAGCGTATCTTGTCAACCAAGCGTCGTTTAGTCAAATGTAAGGCAAGATACTGGAGCTAGCTATTATTGCCCATGTAATAAGCAAGATGGTTAAAAAAATATATATACAAAGTAATACAAGGAAAAAGACAAACCCACTGTGTATCTTGCCGGATCTTCTCAGTTGGAGTCGTGTTCCGATCCGGTGGTAGGGTAAGAAAAAATATTGTAATTGACAATTTATAAGTGCCACCGTGGGCCTATGCAAAATAAAGAAATTTCATTTCATTGCATATATTGGATGGATTAGGTTAGGTTGGAAAATAAAAAACCAAGAGAGCAGGGCGCGGTAGTGCCCTGCGAGCAGGTGCTCTAAGTTCATATGAATTCAAACCTAACCGTCATTCACCGTAATACATTTTTTTATAGTATGAAAGTAGCAAAGGAGCATGCAGCCCACTTGATGGACATCTGTAATCAACCCTAGGTAAGATTAAAATCTCACCTAAGCCACAGATGCGTTGCTACCCCTGAGGACTAAGATGGAATGCCTCGAAAATGTATGTCTCCCTTACCACACCCTTCATTCCAGAACACAACAGCGCAAAACACTGCTGTTATTAGGCAGAAATAGGTGTGGCGGTGGTGCTTCCGGAGTCGAACCACAAAGAGTTGTATCACCTTTAACGTATACTCATATACGCGTAGAACATAGTTTCGTCGTCATGATCTAACGAAGTGTGTTGAGTACCGACTTCGGGACTGTGTACTATGTACAGAATATATATAAAAGCAACATATATTTAAACTATTTTTTTATTTTTTTGTGGCATGGAAATCGGTCTTATTCTTTGTTATTTTTTTTTAACTAGTCGGTATTTCTTAAGAAGTGGTTTATATTATTTAAATCCACAACGCAACTTGAAATTATTACCAGTACGATTAACTCTCATACCACTAGAATGCCCAAATTCAAACCTTAGTGACATGTTACATGATAAACCCTAAAAATAATGCTTAAAAATTGCGTGTGTCATGGCATTGTGCATTTTTTGTTTTCCTATTACATGTAAAAGTAGTTTATATATCATATTTCATTCTCACCATGGTGCTCGTGGACTTTGTAAATTCGTAATTTCGTTTCACGAAAACATACTAAAATGAAAAGATTTACGAGCGCACTGACGCCTTCATTCAAAAGTAGTTTCTAATATTCAAAGAAAAGAAATAAAGGGACCGACATCAAAGACACTAAAGTGGCGTCTAATTTGACTAAAGTTTGCTTTATTGGATACAGCGTACCGTGGAACAAAGAGTTTCTGTTGATCTGATGTGTTTATACTTGAAATAAAACTAAAATAAACGTGTATATTATATAAATCTATGATTTTTACGCATAAGCCATTATGGACCTTTGATTCAACATAATGAATACCATGTAAACTGTTAAGACAATACCTAAAGGAGCGATGATTTTGAAAGTGGTAGAACATACTGTGGTTAGGTATCGGAAGCACCATCAACACACCAAATTGTGCCTAATAAAAGTAGTGTTGAGCGCTGCTGTATTCTGATCTGTAGGATGTGGTAAGGGAGACATACTTTTCCGAGGCATTCCAACATGCATGTGGCTGCATGTCGTCGCAGACACCGGAAGGTGCAGGGGGACAGGTGCACGTCCCCCAAGTGATGAGCCCGTGAGGGGCGCCGCGCTAGGGGACACCGGTGCGTTCCACAGGAGATCCCGGGGTTTTAGTGGATAAAAATCCCACATAACCCGGACTCTCTCAAGGCTTCGGTGTACCTTTTGAAAGTTTCCCCCCCGTCACAAAAAAAAAGATGTGATAAGAGAACGGAGAAATCAATCAACGTGGCAAGCAGTGGTGTCTTTCTGTGAAACTGTAATGGTTAAAAAGGAGACCGCCGAGCGAGATCTAGAAAGGGCTGGTCGCGCTCAGATCCAAAGACGTCGAGGCGGTGGTAATTCCATTCAGGATTTGTCCGTTTAGTACCCTCCAATAAGAGTCCTTGGAGTCACGAACGGTTATGAATTGGTGCTCAGACCGTTCAGAATTTGTGACTCTGGGTCGACGACAACTTGTTGTGGTTACAAGTTGTCGTGACTATTAATTGCACGACAATTAATCTTAGTAGCTAATCAGTTATACAACACTGTAGCTGATAGACGGTGAGCTGCAAATATATGGGGGCTGCTTACCTAGGAAAGGGCCTGAAGAGCACCACGCAAGGGAAGCACCGGCGAGTTCTTTGTGAGGTCCCAGGGTTTCCCTATATGCACATTGAGGCAACCGAGGGGGTTTTAGTGAGTAAAAATCTCACATAACTCTGGTTTTCCTTAAAAAGGTGGGTTATGAAGATACCCCACTCCCCCCCCGAAACAAAAAAAAGGATGTGGTAAGGGATACTTATCCGAGGCGTTCCAACTTATTCCACATCTAGTAACGCATCTGTGGCCAATCTCAGGTAAGACTGATCTTATCTGGGGTTGATTACATATGTCCATAGGCGACAGGAGCTACTCGCTGTTAGGTGGACTGCATACTCGATTGCTACTTCAATATTATAAAAAAAATGTATTTAGAAGCGGTGTTACAACTAGTTCTTACGTGTAAAAACACTTAATGATCGTCTGTTAATATTTGCAGCTGAAGACAAATAACACCACTTTGAGTGCATGTTACTTAACCTTTGATAATAAAAGAATTGGTGCCCAAGAATATACATATATAATAGATTAAGATCTTACAATTATAACGACTACGAAATCACTTCCGTTCGACTATCATAACATGTACTCGAATTTTGGAAATAATTGACTAGACGAGGCACGAGGCGAGGTGACAGAGATAATTCTCTGGCGGTGCTCCAAGCGATAATTCACTTTCAGCTTCACTACAATCTGCTTCGTCCTTGCTGTGATAAAGGTTTTGGATTCACGCCCGCGGCCAATCTGACATATTAACTTTTTATGATAGTCACTTACCACACCAGGCCACCGGGTGCTATTTTTCTATAGCCTTCGTATGTTTTTGACTCCGTTCTCTTTGATAATTGGTGTATTGATTATATGTACTGATTTTTGTGTGTAGTGCCAATGACAACCCACGATAAATTTTGAAAATAATGGATCTTTTAGTGATGAGACTGTTATCATTGCTATATATATTTGTGCGTGTATCAAGAAAGCGTAATTCATTATATGCTTATGTATACAAGCGTATTTTTCATACAACAACTTAGTTTTAAGTATCAATAAGGTTGAAGAGTGTGATAAGCCAGAAACATACGGAAACCGCTTCGTCCGATACTGATAGCTGAAACCTAGCTGTATCCATATCGATCAATAGTCTGTGTACATATCATAGATTTCATCTTTTTACAATTAATAGGGCCTATGGAATGTTCTTAAAATATTTCCGTAAACAGTGCACATACAAATTCACGTTATGTTGGTAGGCATATTTATAAAAACAATGATATACGTTTCAAGGTGAAAGAATAGTCTTATAAATACAGCGGCCGCGCAAGAAAAAGGTCTTAAGAGTAGTTGTCACAAAAATATATCCGAGATAAAAGAAACATAAGTATCTAAAAGTACAATGTATCTTATGACAAATGTGGGTCGTATAAGAGATTTGTCTTACCGTCCCCGAGTAAACGAGATGATTATTGATATTCTCGCTTAGTATATAAACGTGTGCATAATTTCGCGTATATTTAAGTATCCGTAAGTCTTTGTTTGGGTTCTTAACATTTTTTCTTTGGAGTGAAAACATCTTTAGGCGCGTTGGGTATTTATTGACATAGGAAAAACCATTGAAATTGCCACACTGTTAACGTAACCGACACCTCTGTATATAAATATGTACATATATTTTGTATATACGAACATAGATACACAACAAGTGAGATTTTTTTTAAGATTTCACTTCTATCAGCAATCCACATGACTGCTCCCGATTTTTTTTTGTCACACAACACAACATGTCTGTCATGTTGTAAATTTGTAAATTTAAAGGCGGTAGAACTGTTTGTGGTTCGCCTCCGGAAGCACCACCGCAACACCCATGTCTGCCTAATAACAGAAGTGTTATGCGCTGCTGTATTCTAGTCTGAAGGGCGTGGTGAGGGAGACATACTTATTTGAGACGTTTCAAATGAGTCCTCAGGGGTAGCAACGAATATGTGGCTAACCGCCGGTAAGATTCTAATCTTATCTGGGGTTGATTACAGATGTACATGGGCGGCAGTAGCCACTTACCATCCGTGGTAGTCCGCACGTTCATTCGTTTACTACCTATACACATATGTATATTATAAGTAACAAAAAAACCGCATCCAAATCGGTTAACCCATTTAGATGCTACGTGTCCACAGACAGACAGACATATCAGTCAAACTTATAAAACCCCTCTTTTTGCGTCGGGGGTTAAAAAAACTGGTATGGTGTTTGGTACGCCATGCAGATTGCACTCTGTAAAGCAGACATTAACGTGAAGATGTGAATCATTCAAATGTTACTTTGCAGTCTCATACCTCATTATTAGAATTGAGGAATGCCACTTTTATTACTGATCGTTTACCCACAGTGAAGCGTTACTACCTCAGGTTGGGAGCGTTTTAGTATTCTTTGTCCTGGAATGGCTCATAGTTACGATCGCGCCACTGCTAGACAATGTTGAGCTATTTTGTTTGCAGTCATCCCTTTTACTATCCTTTAGTGCCGTTTATAGTACATCAGTAAAATGTCGAATGGTGGATCAAAGCAGACTTTTCTGCTTATATTTTGCGTATTAGACTCGATTTTGTTTGCTATAAGACATCGAAATTGAGGGTTCAGTTAAAAATATTTTTCATTATCATAGTTATTGCCACCAATATTAATCAGATACAATAAAAATACTTTCGAGCAATTCAAAAAGCTCTTAAAAATAAAATCTGGTGTGATACACGGAAGTATATTAGGTCCGCTTTTGATTGAAATACATGATACAAAGAAATATTTAATTAGTATTATATTAAATATAACTTATATAAAATATATAAATATAAACTAAAAAGAAAACGAATATGTTTAAGCAAACTTAAACACACCCATGAATAACCCACGAGATACTTTATCCCGGCCATTAGACCAACATTACGATCGACCACATTATTTTAAAGAAGTTCTCTCTCAAGTTGTTATAAATGAGCGCTCATTTACCACTCGCCATTACGAACAAGCGCGTATAACTCACATCGCGAAGTAGGCGAATAAAATAAGATGCTTGGTTAGCGTGCGATGCGTCCGTAACGTCTAATGTGGTTGGAGCGAGCAAGAGTAATTTTTCCAACGATTTACATGTGGCCCGCCCCATTACAGGCCGCTGACTTACGGTCATTGTGATCTTTGAAACTGAACTTCGAATACATTCTTCTATGTAATTAAACCTAATAATGTAACCAAAGTAATATAAAATGGATCCACTAGAACAACAAGCAGGTTAGAATGCTACCTGAAATCGATTAGAAATACGTTGCTATTGAAGATAAAGCTGTTAAAGATAAAGTTGAATTGCTTGATGTTTATCTTAATATTACCTCAGAAGCTCCTCAAACCGGTATACAGCACCTTCTTGTTTCTGTTATAAATTAAAAATAAATGTGACTTGTGGCGCCACAGTAAAATTACCATGGTACCTCCTGATTCTACCACATTAGTTTATGAATGATAAAGTTCTTGTTTTATCTATACTATATTATTGAATATTATAAAGCTGAAGAGTTTGTTTGTTTGGTTGAACGCGCTAATTTGAGGAACTATTGGTTCGATTTGAAAAAAATATTTTTGTGTAGAATAGTCCATTTATCGAGGAAGGCTATAGGTTATATGACATCAAGTTTGTTTTTGTCGTAAATGTAGTAACGAGTAAAACCGCGGTGCACAGCTAGTCTCTAATTAACTTATTCCAAATAAAAATATGTTCGTGTTTTTTTTTATTTTGATTGTTATTTTTTGTTCATTTATCACGACAATATCCTAATATATATATATATATATATATATACTAGCAGAC
>MOOZ01044715.1:202661-213166 GCA_002930495.1 Cecropterus lyciades | reverse complement strand
CCTAAATATTGAGTATCATACATATAAGAGGAAGACAATCACGTCAGTACTCAAATTCATAAATCAAATTGGGCAGGTTATGTTGCTCCATAAAACTAACGGCTTCATAGAGGAGCAGGCGAAGCAATTCCCCAACTACATCCAAGGCCGTACTGTGTGGAAGGTATTTTTCCATCAGTTTCCAGCATGAAGCCACGCCCTCCATATTAGCACATAAGCTATGGCCCGTTACCGCGGAGTTATGGCCATTGTGTCGGTTCAAATTGGGCAACAAATTACGCCGAGGTTAAGGAACTCGCTCTGTATGAAATATTACATATTACATACGAAGGTACGCACAGAAGTGAGTTATGATTGTATGAATGTACGCTTTTCTTGAAGTTCATTTTGGCGATAATATCGCGTTCTTTTGTCGTGTTTAAAGGAAAAGATTGAAAGTATATGTCAATAATACTTGTCTATATATATTTTTAGCTATATATTTTTGGAAAAAGCAAGCTCAGGAAAGTTTTTAATTATGATAAAAAATATAATACATAATAATAACACTTTTATGCACCTAATTCCACACTACAATTTCTCACACTGTCGTAAGTGTCATCCACAAAGAGGAATATACAATCACCCAGACCCATAATAGAAATTCATCATTTAGATATCATCTGACCGGGGACCGAAGCTTTGCATATCAAACCGGTATATGACTTGACCAATGTGCTAAATTATTCACTTTGGAATAAATCTTTAAATTAATTATTTGACGTGCGAGCCTCAGCTAGCCCACTCTTTTATTTACTGAGTTTGAAAGGAACAGGAACAAAAAACCCGACCCAGTGAAATTAATGCGGAACGAATTTTAAAACTACATAAAAATTATCACGAAATTGAAAGTTCGCTGCAATTAAAATTCTGTTTTAACCACTACAATTTTCAAACTATTTGACTTCTCGCTGGAAACGGCGCAATGCAACGCTCTCGGACTCTTTCTTCGTAAATTGCAGACGCTATGATTCGTTAATCTTCATTTAAACGGAAAGGATGGATTTAATGGACGGATGACACCCCTTTGAACATTCATAAGGATTATGAATTTCAGCCCCGTTTAAGTATGATGGGCAGATTTGTAGAAATCAGCAAATCCTTTTTCATAAAGTTTTTCGTATCACTGTAAATTCGTTGCGAGAATTTGGGATATAAAGTTATCCTACAAATATTACTAGTTGTCTTCATTTTTGTCGTCTGTACTTTACTATAATTATAATTTATCTATTTACTAGCTGTCGCCGGCATGCGTTGCAATACCACAAATCGTATATATAAAATTATATATAATATGAGGAAAATGTATTTTGTTTTATCAGACAACAGCATATAGATACTAATTTATATTTTGATTTTGATGTAAAATATCAGGCGCACGTAAAACTGATTGATGGCGTGGCAATCGCCACACCATATGTATTATAGCGCCATCTGTTATACGTTATGGAAAATATTCAGTATCGTTCAAAACTACGCGGGCTGCGGTGTTAGTTCGACTTATTGCGGCGTACTGGTCGTAGATAACGTTATTTTCATTAAGCTATACATTTAGTTCCTGTCGCCATGTTGTCTTTCATGCATATTAATTGTATGAACATGATGTTTCACATCTGCCAGGCGTCCCTTGACGGCTATATTTTTTAAGAATTTTGAAAGGGTTCCTCACCCTTTCATCCTTTGGACACCCTATCAAAGTTTTATCGCAAGCCAATCAATGGTTTCGAAGGGAACGGAGGACAAATGTACAAATATAGATATTTATGAATATATAAGTAGATGACGTAAGAATAAAAAGTACCGTTACTCAACGTGTCGTGAAGTGTATAGTAGGTGGCGACAATACGTTTTGTATAGGGATATATTATGTATGGGGTTATTATAAGAAATAAGGGTCGAGGTAAGGTGCAAAGAGGTTTTCAAAAGTGCCTACGTGACTTAAATAAAACGTCTTAGACCGTGTGAAAAAATCGCTCTAACTCACGATGTGAGAATTGTACGATTTTAACTGAGAATTGAAACTGAGGGAGATTGTTGGCAATAGTAATGGAACAAAGAAAATAAAAAATAATATATTATTTTTATTAATTTTGACGTTTGAACATTAGAACAACTCAAAAAAATACAGATAGTCAAAACTCGGATATCGGCAATGGCGGTTATATTACGAAATATTAAATATTATATTTTAGTAGGTTAGATTGCACTGAAAATTGAGGTATTTATGTATCTTTTCACTATCTATCTATTGCCACAATTACACCTTATTTACCTAATATAGTAACTTACGTACCTTACTTATTACCTAATATCCTAAAGTAAATCTTATCTTATCAATCGGTTTGTTTACTGAATTCCATTAATATCTCTTTGAAATTTTCCTAATTGAAGTTGTATCAGGATAGCGTGGAAATTCGAAAAATCTCGTAATTTAATTGGGGTCTTCTAATTATGTTAATGCAACGAATGCATTGAACGCATACGGCGGCCCTCCTCGCTCTGTTTACAGACCGAACCCATTCATTACGTTCCGCTCTTTGATTCCCGCGATTTGCATAAATAGCCGTAATTGCTATAATAACACGCCGCGTTGTTGGTACGCAAGCTAGCGTTGTGTATGCAAATTGTCTAACTAGTCTGATTAAATATTTACATACATTTCGTGGCCTACTTTTTATGGGTATTTTGATTCAATGCTACATCATGGCACGAAATTAAACACATTTGTTCCCTAATTATTCTACAGTATGGTGTTTAGGGATCTAGCGTTTATCTACACTAGCGTTTATCCAACGTAGGCGTTCTACGATGTAGGCGCATCGCGGACACTGCATATATGCGTCGCATTGTCTCAGTGACAGCAGGCGTCGGTTTGTCATTGTCTAAAGGAAACTAGGATCAGACTTGGAAATACTAAAAACCTAACCTAATCAAGTTGAAATAAAATTGTAGTTATCTGACATAAATCACCAGATTAATTCCTATTTCTATTTCATTATACTCGTTAGATTCGCATCACGTCAAAACAGCACAAATGTTAAAACCCTTAATAACCAGTACAGTACAAATATAAAAAAAAAGTCTTACCATCATCTAACAAGGCAGGTTTTATTAACCTATATCACATTAGAACTTACCAGTTCAGTAAATAAAAATGTTGCACGCTAATAAAGCTATTGCTTGACATTTGGCAGGAACACCCACTCTTATCTCCAAATTGTAATTCTCTTAGCCGCAGTTTAAGGGTGATTTCCCTCGCGACCGTTCGCTTTACTTGGCAACGTTGACGGAACATAAATATAATTTTATAAACTTGTCACCCGGATATTAAAAATACAACGTGAATTAAGCTAAGTAAAGAAATGAGCGAACTAGATTAAATTTAAATAAATATCCAGTTAAATGTTATTCCTCACAACATGCGAGCTATAATGTGTGTTATGTAAACATATCGTAAAATTTGTTGGTCAGTGATTCAATGATAACATGAAACTGTTTATTTTAAATCAAAACACTTTGTGAGTCCAAAATCATAAAATAAATTGGTATTAAAAACCCGATTGCTTAAAAAAACTCCAAATAGAATAATTGTATATGATTAAATATACATTTCAAATAATAAGTATTTAAATTTAAAGAGCTACTCTATTTTGTTATAAGTACAAGAAAACATTCGAGTCTATATCGCACGAGAGTATTTGACAAGCTCTAGAAAACCAAAATATTCTAAACACATAAATTATCATACATATTAAAATAGATGATGTACACGAAAAGAACAAGCCGTATAATTATCGGCTAAGCTTTTCATAGCTGTATAACAGAATATTATGTAAGCCTTATATTGGGATAAAAAATTAAAAACAATAAAGGGTAAATTTCTTCTTTATCATCTGCGGTACACGAAATAATAAACGAATAAATTTATGACTTACGACGACTAGTTTTATTTTCAAAAACATTAATATGAGAGAATTAGAAAATATGATCAGAGAGCTGTTCCCATACTCAGCTCTCTTATCATATTGTAAATTCTAAAAATATTGATCTACAGTCAAACAATTATTTGTTTGTTTGTTTTTAACAAATACTATATAGTCATCCATTTACTAATTAACTAACTGGGTCGAATACGTAGAAAATTAAATTTACCTGGTAAAAATATCTTTAACAATCAAGACACACACATCTGAACAAAATAATGAATGTAACGTAAAATAAATACTATAGTTGTAATATTTAAATTGAAATTGTTAATGAAGCTTAGACAAATGACGGATTCGTGTCTGCATACGTTTGGCATATGGTACTCAAACCTTACATACTTTTCCGAGGCATTTCATCTTAGTCTTTAGGGGTACCAACGCATCTGTGGCTTACCTTAGGCATTGATCTTACCTAGGGTTGATTACAGATGTCCATGGGCGGCAGTAGCCACTTACCATCAGATGGGCTGTATGCTCGTTTGCTAGTTCGATACTATAAAAAATACACATAAAAATACAGAGTATAGAAGTTTACTGACATATGCTCATACAATAAAAGAGATACACAGTTTACATTCACCCTAGTCGGTACAGGTTGGTAAATTCGAGGCTCATGCTACCGAAACCACAAAAACAATTAATAGTTTTCCCGCGGTTCGTGCCGAGTTCGCGTGGCGCGCGCCTCAGCGCTGATTGTGGCCGACTTCAGCGCTTTAGCGCTTTTACGTCATGCTACCTTTTAACTGTTTCATGCAAATTGGATTTGAACATAGATCACTTTACAGACGAGAAAGCTTTTGCCTAAAAGAAAAATTCTACTTGAATAATTTGAATAATGATCGAGAAACAGCGATAGACTAATGTTGAAGTTGCTGAAATCCTATTGGAAACGCCTAAATTATCTCTCGTTTCAAATGGATACTGGAATTCTAAATTTTTCTTTTGTCTAATCTGGTGCTGGCATCATTGGCAGAAAATGCTTTACAATTAAAATACAAATAGGTGGATGGTACTAATAGTAAAATTATTGGCTAAGCGCTTCTGAGTATTAATATTTGCGTCTTTCAGGTACGACAAATTAAATCGAAACGGAAAAAAGTTTCACTTATTTCTAGTGTGGAGCAGTTCTTGCGTTTCGATGGAAGACGTGGTTACCCACTGACTTTTATGTGAGACTTAAAATATTCGACTTAAAATATTCACCTCACATGTACGCGGGAGTAGCGACGCATCATTGACTATTTACCATCAGGTGGACTGCATGCTCGTTTACTACTTCAATATTATAAAAGGAAAAAGTTATTTGCTGTAATAAAGAAAGTGCATCCACTGATCCACTTAGTATAGATGCCGCCAACTCTTTTCTCGAAGACAATTATTGCGTGCCGATGACCTTATAATATATTTGCCAAAAATAGATGCACAGCCACGGCGTCGTTTGCGATAATTCTGTTTTATTTTACCTTATGTATACGTGGTGACTTCCGACAAATCGTCAAAAGGTAGCGTCACTAGTACTTCTGAATCACATCATCGAAGTTTTCTCAACAACCGACCAAGTTACTGTCCGAGCATAATAACAAGCTTAGTGAGAGATTTCCCTTTGCCAAACATTTTATGCAACTAAAACTTCGGCAATTTGATTAGTTTCCAATAGTTAGCATAATAGCATTCAGAAGACTACCAGAGTACGACCAGACCTATCATAATATATATTAATTGAGTAATTAATTTACTCACTATGATGCATACAATGTGACACTACAAATGAACACCTATCTCGTGATACTCAGTTTATTTGGTCTAATTTTAAACGTCCACGTCACACAGAGAGGTGTCCTGCGGCGCCGGCAACTGCTCGCTCATTAATATCCATTTACGTTCCATTAACGTCAAACTGCATCGTGCACAAGCTTAGCGTTCACGTTAAAGTTTAACTTTTATAAAACCGTTTAATACTCTTTATAACATGTTTCATCGACTTTAAATTTGTTTAACTGTTTTCTCTTAGCATATAAAATGTTTTTTTTTATTTTATTTTATTTGTGAGCATGTTCACTTACAATCCTTATTAGATTAAAGTAGTGAGCACCAGTTTACATTCACAACAGGAGGAAGCCCGAAGTGTTCTAACACACTAGTTCCATGCGTATTGTGGGAGGTGGTGTAGTGTCCAATATCTATAAACTAGATACAGGTTGCCACTCAATGTGCCAATTGGTTGACTTTACACACTTTTGAGGACTTTTATAAGAACTCTCAAGCGTGTAGGTTTTCTGGCGATGTTTTCCTTTAAGCAGCGATAATCAATTTCTAAACGCATATAATTTTATAAAAATCAGGGGTGCTTGCCTGAAATTCGAATCTCAGACCCACGTTTGAGAAGCTGAGTATCAACCATTCAGCTATCACTGATTTTTAAGTACAGAAGCGCGCATGGAACATTAAACACAAAAGGCCATCCATCTAACTACAGACGTTAAATTCGAGATTGTTCATATCATCACGAAGACCCGAAAAATTTACAGGTATATAAAAGACATCATAACACAAGAAAACGCAGGGTTTCGTTAACAGTGACAAATTCTTGTCACGTTTCGGTGAATGTCAATAGTAAACGCTTCACGACGTGACAATTTCATTCCTTTGAATATATCAGGAGATATAAGTGTTTACGTAATATGTAATTTTTTTTGCACGTATCTATTGGAAGTATGAAAGACGTTTTATTTGTCTGTAATTGAATCGTTTTTTATCTATAATGAAAATATTGTAATGGGCAATAATCTTCGCCTGACAAGAAAGGGTAGGACTTAGTTCTCGTATGGTGAAAATATGCATAGTCTTCAACTCTCACAATACATAAGTATGATCGTGAATAACCCAAATATTCTTCAAGGCCATCATCAAGTTTTGAATAAGTATTACTATATGTTACAAAAACATTAAATCATCAAAAATAAATTTTACTAGTCGCTTGGCCAATCGGTAATTTATTATTCAATGTTCCTTAAATTTAAAAATGGTTCACCGTTCACTAGAAGTTATGAATATCACTTCACTATAAATTTTGAAGTACCATATAACATTGTCTACAAAACTATATTACATCATAAAAATGCACTGTAACATATGCACGTGAAAGCCACTTGCTTCAAACAGAGCGCTTTGAATCCCAAGAATTTTATTTTCGTTTTACAGACATTTCATAGTTTGACACAGTTTTGGATTCGTGGCGGCATCGTGTGGAGTATGTTCATATTGCTTTGTGCTATAAAATGTCTAACGCAGTTATAACCTATCAAATAAAGAAGTTTTAAGCTTCAGTACAAAAACCAAATAAGAGTCGGGCTCACACACAAAGGGTTCCGTTCCAAACAACAGAAATTCATCTGTAAACACTTCAACTGTCTAGCTATCACAGTTCATGAGATACAGCCTGATGACAGGCAGATGGACAGATGGACAGCGAAGTCTTAGTAATAGGGTTCCGTTTTGACCCTTTTGGTTCGGAACTTTAAAAATTCATATAGGTGTAGGTAACTATGATGTCTGTGCCTTTAGTACAAGTTATGACGTTTTCCTAAAACGATCATTTATTTGCGATTTCGCCAGTGCATTGCAATGTACTTTTGATGTGATAAAATGCAAACAATAATCGTTTTAAAAATGAGTTATAAATTCGTACTAAGCGCATATCGCAAACGGTTTTAAAGATCCAGCTGATTGAAAAGTATCAGCCCTTCTCAACGTTAATGTAAGTATTTCGTTTATACAGAGTATACCCTATTCTTTGTTGTTTCCAAATCACAGGTATTTCGCTACGCTTCAGAGCTAAGTTGTAAAGACTAGAATTTTATTTTAAATTCCAACTCATAAAAGACTAGCTCGCTCGCGTGTGAAAAGCGATTTTAAATTCCGAAACAAAGTTTTATTCCTTATTTCACACGATCAGGAATTTGATAGCAACATTATTTATTGAAATTTTTAAGTAAAATCCTTATAAACGGATTTAAAATTTTCGACTGGTAACATTATTTTATTATTTTTTACTGTAAGCTTATTTAAGAACCTGGGGATGTCAGATACATATATTCAGATGTGTGCATGTGTGTGTATATATGTATGTGAGAGAGCTATTTAATCATTCTTTTTAATATAGCATAGTGCAATAAATGAAAATATTATTGCTACATTAAATGGTTGATAAATAATAAAAAAATCCTACAAAAGTATTTCTTTAAAATCCAAAAGTAATATTTATAAGTTTGAAAGTTTTTACTTTTGACTTGCAATCATACAATTGGCAGTATTTTTAAACAAATTGATTCACGAGTTTGTTTTATTTAAACATTCTAAACGTACCGCTAGATTTAGCTTTTGTTAGTTGTAGGAGTGTCCAGCAATATGTTTAAAATATAATTCTAGGCAATATAACGGAAAATAATTCTATAAACATACAACCACTTTTTGGTTCTCAGAAACCCAGTTTGTTTGGAATATTAGAGCTTCAAGAGATTTACGAAGTTATCAACTCTCGATATGGCGCTGATAACGTCGCTTGAAGCATCCGCTCTCTGACTGATTGCAATCCATTCATGTCCCATTTACTATAAACTGTATTAAAACTGCAGGGAAATTAAATCTGATATCAGGAGCGGCGCTCGTAGATGCTCCGATAGCGACTCGTTGCGAAGTCATCTCTATAGAATATTATTATTATCATTTTACTATGTTTATTTATTAAACTGTTACTGTAGTTTAAACTCACTTTTAGCTGACTGCGTCAGAAGAAGGGTATATTTTTCGAGCGTATGTATGTATGTATGGTATTTTTTTTGGCCCGCACCGTATAATAAGTATCTACATATATAGTTTGGAGGACTGACAATTAGTAATAATACAAAAATTCTATACTTTTTACAAATTTACTCTCACTTTGTGTTTGTGTGTGTTTGAATACGTATCAAACACGAAACAAAAGTACTGAATTTAATTTACACAGTTAAATATATTTATAGTTCATACCTTCAGTTACCTGAAGGTATGAACTATAAATATATGTAATCTTTATTTTCTTAAAATTAATAAACTCTATTCGAAATTATTACAATTTAAATATATGATACATTTTTAAAAACGTGTGAAACTACAGGTTCCAAATTGTTCATAATATTATATACGAGTATATATAAATTATATATTCAATTACCAAAAAATAATTATTATTGAAAATAATAGGAATGATAAATAAAATAAACCATCTAAAAAGCCGTGTGAACTGTTTACACTATACAAATCTGTGAATAAACAATTGAATAACAATGCAATAGAGACAAAAATTTCTACATTTTGTATCAACGTTATCTCTGTCATAAGGCGCAATAAGTTAGTGTTACCAAGAAGTGTCGTGAGGCGCTCGCGTGGCGGATCGTCTGACGCTGATTGCGATCCATTCACGTCGCATTTACGTCTTACCGCCTTATAACCGCAGGCCAAATTAAATTCAAATCGAGGTGCTAAAGTTGAGCTTGATCCACCCATTATGTTCTTTTTTGCTATAAAATTCAAGTTGCGAACGATCATACAATATAATGGTAAGTGATCACAAAAACTCATCCATTAATGCATCAGCTTTTATAGTCCTCTGCTGTACGTAGGCCTCCTGATAGGCGTTTTTGGTACTTCTGAAGTTCATTAATATTTAAAATCGGTCCATTTCTATCAATTGCTGAGATTTCAGTATGCAAGGAATTGGACCTTAGTGCACTAAGCTTACGAATACTTAATATGAAACAATGAATTTGTACGACTCATTATTGTTGCTTAAATGCTCATTGGTGCTGCTTACACGGTAAGAGATTTGATATTCAATCACCATGTTGACCACTACCAGGTAACTTTTACCTCGCGATGTTTTACCGCTCCGTAAAAGCAAGTGATTTGTACGTGAGGACGTACTTGTTGGGGATTCTATCCTCGAAGCCTCGGCGATCGAATTGCAAACTATTGCCGATTACTTACTGTACACTGAAAATAAAGTTGAGAATAAAAAAGGCTATATCAAGCCAGGTCATAAATCGACAAGTAAACTTACAAGCTGCGTTGTTTAATCACCTTTTGAAGAGCATTTCAGGTTGATCGGTAACATTCCGTGGATCGCGTGCTCCGGATGAACCAGCGCGCGATTAATTGCTTTTAACAGCGGCGCGTTACTTTGCGGAAATCCATCACCGGCAAATTAGTTTAAAACTAGTTGGTAGCGGCGAGCCGGATTGTTTAACGAACATCGCACGCAATTTGTGACCGCGGTAATAAAATTTGCGCCTACTTTTTAATCGGTTTCAAAAAAAGCCATTATATGGTTTATAAGCTGAGCCCCGCATATATACAAGCGTTTAAAAAATGTGACTTGTCATAGTTGAATATAGCTGATATTTTAGACCTTATACAATTTAAAATTTGCAACTGACATTAGCG
>MOOZ01044715.1:169472-196958 GCA_002930495.1 Cecropterus lyciades | reverse complement strand
CTAGATAAGATCAAAGTCTCACCTAAGGTTAGCCACAGATGCGTTGCTACCCCTGAGGACTGAGATGGAATGCCTTGGAAAAGTATGTTTCCCTTACCACTGAAGACCAGAACACAGCAGCGCTACACTGCTGTTATTAGGCAGAAATAGGTGTGGCGGTGGTGCTTCCGGAGTCGAACCACAACGAGTTCTACCACCTTCTTCTACTATTTTATCATATTATATTTAATTAGGTTACGAGTATATTATATAGCGACTTAAGTGTTCCTGTTTTTTCAGTATTTTATATAGTAACGAAACACTAATAATATCGTTCTTGATATATAAACTATTTTTTTAATAAAAGTTCAATGCATAGAAAGTTTACTATTATTCATCTTTGAAAACGTAATATTATTTATGGTAATAAAATATAATATAATATTTTCTACAACAGATCGCTCAGTTAGGTCTGATTCGTCCTTATTCCACTACTTTAAAAGTAGTTTTATTATTCCACAGTAATCAAACCTTTTTTGGGCTTGGAACATCTCCAAGGAAATCCAATCTTTGTTTCACCTACCCTCGGGAGTAAGTAGACTATCGAGGCGAGTGGAATAAAAGCCTTCGTTCGATATTGGTCAGAAAAAGCGGTCGTAATATTCACAGTGTAATATGGGGTAGTGCTTGGAAGGGGATAAAAACACCGGTTTAGAGGATCGCTACAACAGCTTACTAATTAAAAGGAGTGTTAAGCTTCTACTTTTCTACGCCGTCACAATTCGAAGCTCGGGGTATTTTATTTTATATTATACAGTTTTATTGAATAACGTAATAAAAAGCGTATTAAACAAGTAACTCGATCGAGTTACTTGTTTAATACGCTTTTGAGGCAAGCTTTTATGTAATTAATATTTTGCCTCTTAATTATTAATGCTTTTACGTATTTGGTTACCTTTAATCATTACTGATACTATTAACACTAAGAAAAAAATTAATAATTTGTCTGAAAATAATAGTAACTTCTTAATGTATAAGATTTATTTATTGATCTATTGATTATCTATACTATTTAAAGTCGTACTCTATAATAACTTAAGGTTGAAGACATGATCGATACATAGATAGGTTTAAAGATAGATCACTCCAACAGTTGATTAGAGCAGCAGCACCCTTTTAGCAATGCCGGGCCGCATAGTAGCTACATGATGCAAATTATTTAATTAAATACTGGACCGTATTCGATAGCGAACTTTAAAATTTGTCGGTAAAAAAGACTCAGTCTCTTATAATGTTTGCCGACCACTGGGGCTGTGGACTGTCGACCAATAGTTTCGAGTATCACCCCAAAATCAAACGTATTTTTGCGTAAAGCAAGAATTTAATGCTTGAGTGTTCTACTTCAATGGGTGAAGTAAGGTTTTTAATCTTTGTATTCACGATCTGTGATCAAAAATTCAATCGGACACAGATGGCTGCTAGCTCGTTGTTTTTTATATTGCATAAAGCTAGTCTTGTGAACGATTTCAGTTTGGCAACAGTTCTTTTATATCAAAATAATAAATTTAGATTTGTATTCTGGGTCTGGGTGTTTGTGTATTCATCTTTGTGTGTGTCCATGGCACCTATGACAAAGAGGAAATACTAGTGTGGACCTGTGAGTGCAAAAATTTAGCTTATTATTATTGACCAATTTCACAATAAGCAACGACGATCCGCGTGGCGGATTCGATGTTTGTCCGCTGTGTTTTCGATGGGTTTAATACCCATCGAAAACACAGTGGTTTCCGGGTTTGTTCCCCGATCAGACATTAAAATGAAGAATTTATGTTATGGCATGGGACTCCTCAAAAAAGATGCAAAAACAGCTCTCCTTCAATGCCGGCAATGTATTTGCGACTCTTCTGGTATTGCAAATGTTCATAGGCGACGGTTGCTACTTTTCACCAGGTAGCCCGCCTGCCTTCGTCTAAGTCGTTAGGTTAAAGTATACAATATATTTCGGTTCTGGGTTTGGTTATTTGTATATTCGTCTCTCAGTGTGTTCATGGTTTGTGTATGTGTCCTACCTACGACATAGAAGAAATCCCGTGAGACTATATAAGCAATTTGATAACATTACAGCGGGGTACAAACCTTTGATAAGATGCGCGGCGAGTACGAGCGCGGCGGTGAAGGCGTGCAGCCGCCACGCGCACGCGCACATCGTGCGCGCTACACGCCGCGCCCCTGTTAACAACACATTCCTTTAAATAAATGTATCTTACATTACACAAAAGCGAAAGATCTTTTGAGTATTTTTTATAGTATGGAAGCAGCAACGAGCATGCAGCCCACCCGATGGCAACTGGCCACTACCGCCCATAGACATGTGCAATCAACCCTAGGTAAGATCAAAGTCCAGAAACTTTAGACCAGAATGCAACAGCGCATAACACTGCTGTTATTAGGCGGAAATAGGTGTGGCGGTGGTGCTTCCGGATTTAACCACAAAGAGTTCTACCACCTTCAAGTAATTATCTTAGAACCTAAACTTCTAAAATAAAAATAAAATGACAGTAGTTTATTGTATAATGGAGACACCATCTAAGAAAAGATTTTCGGTTTAAAGAACATGTATTTCTCATAAGACATACGTAAAAGTACAATATCACTTACAATGAGAAACTTAAATACTACATATTTGTATAGTACCTATAGTGTGTGTGTGTGTGTTCATATTTAAAACTATACAGAATGATAACTAGATAAATGCATATGTTTTATGTTTACGAGTATTATTATCATTATATTTTATTGTCTTTTTCATAACAATGAATTTATGTATTTTTATTTCAGATCTTTTTTTTTCTATTTTTCTTTTCTATTATATTTCGTTTAGCACATTTTGTAATCTAAATAATGTTTATACTGATTTTATACAGCATTGTATTTTGGTTTGGAGGGTGTAGTAAGAGAGACATATTAACACGAGGTATTCCAAAGTGTGGTCCATAGGGATAGTAACGTTTCTGTCTTCAACCTCAGATAAGACATGTCATAATATCTGGTGTTCATTACAGGCATTTAGGGTGGCATGAATTTAACGTAGATGAATTGCATCTTCTTTAACTACTTTTATATTTAAAAAAACCCGCCAAGTAAGTGTTGGACTCGCGCACGAAGGATTCCATACCATTTTCTATAAAAAAAAACGGGAAAGAAATCCTGCTTGTTGTAAGGGAGCAACCTCAAATATTTATTTTAAACTGTTTTTTAGTATTCTTTGTTATAGCGGCAACAGAAATACATCATTTGTGCCTGGTGACAGACAGACGAACAGATTGACAGTGAGTTACATTCAAATAATCAGTCTACCAGTAGAGGTAATTTTGAAATGTTGACTAAAAGTCAGTTTGAATACTATTTCTGTAGATATTTGGCGCTAGTGAGCCGGCGATGCGTATCGCTGATCGCCGCCAGTCACGATACCTGGCGATCATTTCCTGCTACCGACCTTGCTTAAATTGGATGAAATACGTTAAATTATTTTGCAGGACGAACGCTATACTGAATTAAGTTGTTGTGAGGTCAGTTTAGGTTAAAGTAAGCGAAGAGAATAGATCATAATATACTTACATTAAAGGATCTCTTTGTGGTTCGACCCCGAAAGCACCACTGCCACATCTATTTCTGTCTAATAATAGCAGATTATACACTGTTGTGTTCTGGTCTCAGTGGTGTGGTAAGGGAGAGATACTTATCAGAGGCATTCCAACTTATTCAGGGGTAGCAACGCATGTGTGGCTATCTTCAGGTAAGTCTCTGAATTTATCTGGAGTTACTTACAGATATCCATGGGCGGCAGTGACCACTTACCACCTGGAGGACTGCATGCTCATTCGCATCTTCCACCATGTAAGATTGAATTGTGTTGCGAAACAAGTAGACATACTTGTATTTATACATTTTATTTATGCTAATATTTTAACTGTGTTGAAGAGTAAGACCAAACATATATTTTAAGCGACATGCAGTGTATATGATATTTAGATGGCAATCAGTAAACTTATTTCATTTTATATCTAGTGATCAATTAAAAAGCGTGAAGCGCTATGTTCAAAGTAATTATAACCTAAAAGCTGTTCACATTTTTTAATTAATTTGTAGTGAAACAAACCTTGAACCCTCCACGTGTAGAAAAATGAATTTATTTTATAGAGAGGAAGTAGATGTTCCAGTTTGTTAAAGATCAACTGTTCAATAATGTTTGGTTTAATTTTGTTTATAATAGATTGCCTTTAACGTTGAGCAGGCGCTCATATTTTAGATACCTACTACTTAATGTCATTAGTTTTTTTTCTTCTTAATAAAACAGTCGGAAGGAGCGCTGCTTTTGCTAGCTGAATTTTATTTTATTAAACCTGATTTTAATCCCGAGTTTATACATGGTCCATAACGAGCCGGATCAGCTGAAGAAGCATAAATAAAGTTGGATTACCAGCAAAATACGAGAAATTACTTCCAGATTTACTTCATTTTATAATATTTTGCTGTACATAATAAAAATAATATTAAATACTATTTTAATACGCTATTTATTTTTACTTAGGTATGATCCATCGTCACCATCGCAATATTCTTAATACTTTATTAATGTAGTTAGCTAAATTATTTATTAATGTATATTGTATCTATCAAAAACATATTAACAAATTGTTTCAAAGTACTGTAATGTTTTTTTTTTATGTTTGTAATTTTATACACATGTTTATCAAGTAAGAATTACAATATGTTAAATTATTTTTTGATTGGCTAATGAGTTAATTCCGTCAAGTGATAATAGGCGTCGCTACATTTGTGTCTATAAAATGAAGCTCGCTGTTATTTATGCTACAGAAGTTCTTGTGAATTTGTATAAGTGGCTTGTATGAGTGTATGTGAGTACAATTTAATCATGTTATCAAATAAGCTGCCTATATACCTATCTGAGGTGTTTGATTTCTTCACACTACAAATTAATTAAAAAAGGCGAATTTTGGTTATTATTCCTTTCAATCAATTGGATCAAATCATTCCACGTTTTTCAATTGTTCATTACATGTAAAAATAAAGTTACTATTACTATACTGACTTGCTATCTTAATATTTATCGTACCTACACTAAGTATTATTTAAAAATATGTTTGGATTTACTATTTCAAACCTTGCTTCGTAACCAATTTATGTTACACTGATTATGTATATCTACGAAATCAAGAATTATTGAAAGTAAGGTTTGAAGAATTAATGTGCAAAATAAAAGAAATATTTATTTTATTCACTTAAACCTCCTTTGACAATGCGCCTACAAGTTCTGTACGTAGAAAAAACATTTCGTTGAAAGAAATAAATAAAACAAAACACACTAACTTATAAAGCAAAATCAATTTATTACTGAGCCCTTTGAAAATAAAAACACATACGCGTTCGCCGGAAGCGAAGGGCGTTGGTGTTGTCCAAATTAGGGGGCTGTGTTAGAGGTCGCCAATATCCGGTGCTAATGAGCCACTGATTGCCTCCGCAGCGGTCGTTTGAAACTGGCCACATTGTGTGTTTAGTCTTTAGATGGAAAACAAACGCGTTCTTCAATGGGTGCAATTGCCCTGCGGCGGTTGGCATCGTGGGTGTTCGGAGGCTTGCTTTTTCGTAGCATCACCGTTCTTTGTGTTTTAATAAATAAGCCTAGACATACAGTACAGTACATGGAATTTTTCTTAAATTGTTAGTCCGAAATAACAACAAGTAGATGACGGTCACGAGTAAATTTAAAAAATAGAAAACAATTTACTTTTTTAAACATGAATTATTTATACGGCGAAATATTTTTTTCAGTTAAGAAATCTACCTTAAAAGTTTTGGTACGTAACGTTCCTAAATGTTTGAAAGATTTCTAACCTGCATTTAGTAAATGTGAAGATCAGTAGGTCATCAGAAGAACACTAATTTGCCAGTGTTAGAAAATATATAGAGGAAGATTATTAGATTATCTAGGAGATACCTCCTTAGTGTCCCTTTCATTCCATGAAGCGAGAAAAGCCATCGTTCGGGTAAATGTCACCGGAAGCTCTATTTATTACAGTCGAGTGAACATTTTATATACATATAAATACTACGTCCTACTTTTATACCCATGAAATATGTTTTATATATTTATATAAAGATTGTATTGAAATAGCAGAACAATATACAGTATTAAAATAATCATTTTAAATTTATTTACGTAATTAACGTAATTTCAATTACCTGCAATTAGTCGCCACCTCGTTCCTGCACTTTTAACCTGTCCTTTTTTAAAGATTTCTTTTATCTTTCAGAACGAAATAGCAGACGAGCTATATAAAATACGACGATTCGAAATACAATTATAGTAGACACCCTACTACAAGTGCTTTAATACAAAATGGTTATTACATAACGATAAATATCTTTGTTATGAAAGCATTTAGTCCGGTAACCGTAATAAATTATTAAAAGTCCGAAGTGTTTATATTGACAGTCAAATCCCGAACACCACTCGAACAATAAATTGTCAGGTAAAAGCCTTAACCACTTGTAGCCGATAAGCGTGAAGTATGGACAAAGCGACTTGACCTCGCCGATAAGCCTCGATAACGATAATGGGCTACAATATAGCGATACCGCAGTATCTGCTCAACCGAAATAGTATCAATCTAGATTGTGTTTTGTTTTACGTACACTATTACTTTTACCTCATTGCGACATACTGGTAATATTTTTCCAGTGTATGTGTGTATGTTTTTGGCAGTGACAGCTCGAACGGTTTAATGGATTGTGGCATATGACCTATCATTCGAATCAGCAATATTTTTAACAATTACTTTTTTTTTAAATTTTAGAATAAAGTATATTTTTAATCTTTTAACGAATTTTAAATAAATAAATATTTAAGTTTATACTTATAAGCTCATATTACTATGGGGATTATTTATTTTGAGTTCCAAAAAGAACACAAAGAAAAATAAACATGCAGATTACAATTATTATTATTATTTTTTTATCTGATTGAAATAACAAACGAGTATGCAGTCCACGTGATGATAAGAAGTTACTGCACATGGACGTCAGTAGCGACTTCATATAAAACAGGGGTTCTATCTGAAGTCGATCACAGATGTGTTGCTACTCACGAGGACTAAGATGATCGCCTCGTTTTTAATTGAGCCGGCAACCACATCCCTCTAGCAAAACGCAAGAATTGCTTCACGCTAGAAATTGGTGTGGCGGCGACACTTCCCCGGCCGGACTACGATGTTCTACCACCTGGTTAAGATTGATGGTATATATTATTATATTTTTGCAATTAAGTAGGTACATATAATAATTTATAAGTATAATGGTATTTAAAGGTGTTTATAAAAATAGTACTAATTGATATTAATAAACCTTTATGTGTAACATTCAAAAACTTTATAATAGCTAACATACAGTATTGTACGCATCAAAGAACTTTTTCAACGAAATGTTTTTTAACGACCGGTAATTGCACATGTTCGGTTAAGAAGTTGTACCAAATTGTACAAAGGCTTAAAAAAATAAAGGTTACAGAATTGGGTCTACGCCAATACTACGTTGTAGCGCTGTGCTACACCAATACTACGACGTACATAGCTACGCGGTACGTAGCAGCAGTTAGGAATTATTACCATTTAGATCGGCAAAGCGATTGAATCGAGTAGTTCAATTTGCATTTTATAGGGCTTACTGCATTTATATGGTTGTAAATTGTAAGTAGGACGATATCATTCATCGTTCTGATGTAATTATTATGGCATAATGGGATATCAACGATTCAAGTAAAAAAAAATGTGTTATTTATAGAGTTACATTTCCGTATACAGTTTGATCATTTTTTTTAATCAATCGTGTTAACATACAATAAAAATCTTTAAATAAGACATATCAAGCTAGAAGGTAGAACATTACTTAAAACAATCAGCCAACATAAAAATATATTAGAACATTGTTAACTGGTCTTGTTCTACATTAAAAGTGGTAAACCATTCTGAGTTTTAATAATATTACGGGCGAATGAACTAGTTATTAAGCTATCGGTATATTATTATTTCTGTTAGCCTTAATGAGCATGTTACGTCTTAACCCAGTTAAATGTCATATCGATTTAAATGTTCCACCACAATATTGAAACTTTAAAATGTAATTTTAATGAATGGTCAGTAAATGCGAGATGAAATGTAAAATAGTTTTTATTCGCGCGGCGCGCCCCGCGCTTCAGCGGATTTTGATTGCGGTTTTTAGTTGATTTACATATTTAACCATTTTGGATTTTCCCGGATTTGTGGTCGTTGAGTTAATACGTTTAAATGCGTTAAAACGATTATTATTATCAGATTAAAATGTTTTATAATTTTCCTTCGGTTAAAACAGCTTTGGCTCGGGTACATCGGTGGCATCGGGAGACAATATTGTTACCAATTTATTTACCATACATGCTTACATCCACACAATACACAAGGTACTAGAAATATTCCTAATAATAGTTTGCAAGAAATGATAAAGGACACATAATTTCCGAGATTGTAAACCATTGCAAACCAGTCATAAAGGACAAGGACAGGCAGTGATCCACCTGTGGCCATCCTTAGATAAGACTTTGATCTTATTCGAGGTTAGTTACAGATTTCTATGGATGGTAATGACCAGTGAAACGAGTAATTGCGTACTCGTTTGCTACTTCATTCTTTAAAAAAGCAATAGGGAATATAAGCCTTAATAAATATATATATTTTTTTACTTACATTTATATACGAGGCGACCATTATTATTATTCCTCCGGTGCAGCAACGCATTTGTGATCGACTTCAGATAGAACGCCTGTTCTTTATAAAGTTGCTTACAGATGTCCATGGGCGACAGTAACCTCTTACCGTCAGGTGGACTGCATGTTTGTTTGCTATTTCAATATGATAAAAAACGAGTATTTTCTAACAGTTGGAATAAGTCGCGGACAAAAGCTTGATTTAAATACATTAAATTGGGTTATGTATCACAAGTCGCTTGGCTCTGTTCGCCATCTCAAAAGTTTTTACGACGAAAATGTTATGACTTGTTACAATTTTACAGGAATGTTTTTGATGGGATCTTATTTCTTATTGTGGTAAATTCTTCTTTTCTTACACAACTTTATCTTTTCGAATATATTTTTGTAGCTCGCAAACTCACTTTTCTTCAAGTTAATATTAAGACTTGGATTTTTTACAACTCAGTAAACTTTACACTTTAAGACTTCTATTTTCTTTTTCATAAACGATCATTACATGTTTTTAGTAAATTAATGTGTTAGAAGTATCTAAAAATTTATTGATTAGCGATGAATTAATAAAACATTGATGGTAAATGTTACTTAAACAATACTTCTAAAAGATTAGTTTTCATAAGTGAACGCTTAGTTTTATTATTGCTACACTATAAAAAACGCTTAAAGCTTAAAGTTGTTTCTAGGAGAGAAAAAAAATTGGTGGCAACAAAGCAAGTCCGATAGTTCTCAAAAAACTGTCATGGTATTTGCGGGGGAGGGGGAGAAAGGCTTGATCAATAGGTGAATCATGATACTATTGCTATTTAAATTATTTTATGATTTTAAATGTACTCTTGTAAAGTTCATAAAAATCCTACCCTAACTAAATGTTTCCACTTGACCTGATCTTCATTTCTGTTCTGAAAGTTTATTGAGATTAAAAATTTATTGAGATCGTCGACGTTAAGTATACTTTACATTTATTGATATAATAAATTGCAGAGCCTCCTCAATTATAACAAGTTTCTCATAATATTTTTATAGAACAACAGTTATTAATGTAATAATATTGATTTATTTTATGATAGTACTTTTGTGGAAAAAATTATCAGTATTAAGGCTAAAACGAGATTCAGGTTTCGATCTCCGACCATGTACACATTTAAATGATGAATTAAATTTTTTGTTATGGATTTTGGTTTTATGTGCTCACCTATACATCTGTTTATGACACTTACAGCATAGGTAATTCTTGTATGAGGCTCTATGTAAAATGGGAATTTAATGCAAATGTCTGATAGTACTTGATGGTACATGGTACTGTCACTAATCAAAATAGAATCAGTGTTTGTGCATAGTAGTATTATTCGTATTTTTAACGTTTTTATGTATTTTAAAGTATAATATACGAGTTTTCATGCTTTCCACAAAATAATTATAAATTATAATGTAGAATGAAATTAACAAAAACAGGTAATAAAGAGTTTTCCGGCAATTTAAGTTAGTTATACAATAATAAACGAATAAGGTCATGGAACGTTATTAAATACCCTCGTTCCACTGTGTTCAGCTTGACATGTATACAAAAATTATATGAATTCAACATTATGCATAAGAATGGAGAAGTGATGTAACCCATCTCTAGTTTGAAGGAGTTCTTGCATTTCGGTGGAACGGTGTGGTTGTCGGCTTTCTTTCATATGAGGCCACCATCTTAGTCTTCAGGATTAGCAACGCTTGTTACATTGAACCCTTTCGATATAAAGTTGTTAATAGTTGACAATAGGTCGCAGTGAAGTCATCTAGGGAGTCGATAAGATTTATTATACATTTATCGGTAAATTTTAAAGAGTTTCTTCTAACTTCAGAGGTTACTCTTTAAGTTAACAAATCGCTCGTTAAAGCAATAACTAAAATATCAAATAACATATCCCTTTGTTTTACAAAGGGAAGTTGTTTGCGATCATTACCCGTCTTCTATTTGTTAATTTGTTTCGGTCCCTCCGAGCCCGAAACGGTTTGGGCATCGGGTCGGAAATACACCCATGAAATATGGACTCCCACTTAACATATTCACTGAAGGATAAATGAAGATAGCGGTTAAATGTACGACAATAATAGAAGACAATGATACTAATATTGTTTTATTATTGTTCCAATTTTTGTTTATTCTTGCGTGGTCTGCGATTCGCATTGGGTTCATTGCGTTTATTTTACGTTTTTATATAACTTTTATTATATATCGAACTCGGGCTCTCAGTACGAGTCTATTATTTTACCTTCAAGCAAAAACCGTTTACGTTTTAGTTTTCGGCCATACTTTAAACTGTACATTTTATGGCCGAAAAAGTAAACAGTGCTCTTTGTAATGAAACGTAATAAACGGATGTAGTTTTTTGTAAATCAAAGTAGCAAACGAGCATGCAGTCAACCTGATGGTAAGTGGTTACTGCCGCTCATGGATATCGGCAAGCAACTTCACACAGAACAGGGGTTCTATCTGAAGTCAATCACAGATACGTTGCTGCTCCCGAGGACTAAGATGGTCGCCTCATATAAAAGTGAGCCGGCAACCACACCCTTCCACTGAAATGCAAGAACTAATACATAGGAGTAGGTGTGGACCGCCACACCTACTCCTATATATTAGTTGGTACTTCCCAGGTAAAACTACACTGGTTCTACCACCTGGTGAAGCTCCTAAAAACAGTCCTACCTCAGCTTGCTACGGATAAGTTGCTACCCCTGATGACTAATGTTAATTAAACACGCAATGCTTCTCTGCTATGAGAGTGTCATAAGCCAACTCTTCAGCTTACTCTTCAATATAGGTTATGATCTTTCACTGCAACCAAAAGTCCCTTTACCGATAGCCCTCCACGACGGTATATCGCGTGGTCGAGTAATCAAACAGACAAACAATAATTATAACTCTTTACGAAATAACCTATAGTGAAAGTGAATCCTCTTTAAAAACTCTTAGGAGTTTTTTTTTTTTATCATATTATCTGCAACTGTATTCTAAAATGTAATAAATAGTAATAGTGATATACATATGATAAATTTGCCCTTTTTCTGTTTCATTTTGAAGACGAGGTATTTAGATTAAGAAGAAGATCAAAAACATTTTGTTAAAATATTTTTATCTTCAGGATCTCAGATATTAAAATGTTCATTCAATTTCTCTAATATTACGCATTTATACTTCTGAGGCTGTTCAATTGGAAAGCGTTTTTAAAGGCACAGAATAAAAGTAGGTACTTAAATTACTTCAACACGAATGAATGCTTCGTACTGCAAAGGTTGCGTATTACATACTTTGGCTTCGAAAAGGCTTTATTTATTCCCTAACAAGGCCGTGACGGGCAATTTCACACACGAGTTGCGTTTATTTAATGACTTCACCGGTAATTCCGAAACGTTTTTACTAAAAAAAATCGGTTATAATTTGAAAAGGTTAATTGTGGATATTCATTCTGTTATGTGAATGTAGTTGAAGTGTGTCTTTGAAGACCACTAATTATTTTTCTATTATTGTTTTTAGATTAAATAAATAATCATAAACAACGCTTTCTATACTCATCGTCTTACACTCAAATTGTCTTCTGTGTTGTGGTTACCATGGATACGAACCCGGAACTTACTTTTCATGTGTAAGTAAGAATTGCTGCGTTTTAGTTCAGGTGCTGCTGTAAGGTAGTTACACTTATACGAGGCATTTAATATAGTCATTATGGGTACATTTGTGGCTTATGTTCGACCCCAAGTAAAATAATAATTCTATTTGGGGTTCATTACATACGTCCGTGGTTGGAAGTAACCACCTACAAAATGTAAATTAGTACCTTACAAACCTTTATAACATTAAGTAATTAGTATTTAAAACCATGTAAACAAATTAAACCAAGTCAAAAATAATTCGTCAATAAAATTTACCACCGATTCGCAAGATTACGTTATGGAGAAGAAGGATCGTGACGTTCATCTTTTCAAACAAGATTCATATACAATAATGTCATGGAATTCATGGTAACATTTGTACAGATATTTTATAATGACCTGTTTAACAGTACTTCATGTGAAATAACGTTGTATGAATTAGTGGTTCATCAAATTCAGATTTCTAATATTACGCTAAAACACAGAAACTTTTTGACTATTACATAAAATTATCTAAACAGTATTAAATAATTCAATACAAGCTTAAGCGAGATTTACACACGAGATAATATTTTGTGAACAAAAAAGGAACGAATGCAGATGACGTGTTGCGCGGAACTTAACTGCAGAGCTAAACATTTTACATCAGCCTTTTTGTTTCACTCCACAATGGGTAAATGTTCGTTCGTTTTTATAACTTCTCGTGTACAGAGAACACGCTAAAGTTGTACTACAAACATCAGAAACAAAGAATACGTAAAAATCACAGAGCGTTTGAATATATTTTACGGTCCTTTTTTGTTCAAAATTTGGTTTAGTTAATTTTTCTTTTGCATATTAAAATAAAGTAAAAAATAGAACCATATTAAATATTCAAACCTTCCATTCCATTGAAGACTGATTTTTCAATAGGAAATTTATAATGGTTAGCTACCACTTCGCTACCCAGGATCGATTACTTTATTGAGTAACCTTTGTGTTGTGTTCATTTTAACAGGATACTGTTAAAATGAATTAAAACAAATTCTCTAAATTATTTTGAGTAAAGTAACGTTTTATGAAAACAACGAGTATATGAAATAAAAAGTTATATACCCCATATTTTTTTGCTACTTGTAAAAGTGGTGTCGGTCTTGAATAGCATCTCTTCTCTTCCTTTGAATGTCGTAGTTAGCAACTAAGGGACAAAATCTAGGTGATGACCAGCAGTGTTTCCCTGTGTACATCAACAATAGCTGCAGTCACGAATACACTTTCGAAGTGCTGTAACTTTTGGCAAAAACCGTCCAAAGAGTCTCCCCTTTGGAGGGTTTTGGACAAAAAGCTTTTGAAGGAATGGACGGAAATATATTATTGCATTTATAATTGTAATTTACAGTATGGCGAGGAAATACATGAAGTTCCAATTGAATTGTCAGTTGTAACAATGACCGACCTCTGGTAAGACTACAATATATTATGGTGTTTACTCACATCCATGCGAATACTTACCATCGAGTAATATGCATCGAGGTCATCTCATTTCTGAAATTTTCTCCTGTAATGGATGTTTATTTTTTATTGTACCCCCTGTATCCACCAGTTTTTACACGTGTACAATATGACATATCTCTATCTCATATTGTACACGTACCTACATATATAGCGTATATATATATTTTAAATTATAATTTTAACTTACAGATTAATTGGACTCTGAGTTAAGAGTGACGTGTCCAAATAATGCGGCATTATTCAAACGAGAAGTGATATACACCAACCCTTTATGAACCCTTCTCGAAGGTAATGAATGCGAGTCGCGGGCGTCCCTCGTCTTACAGACACATTACCGCTCCGGACCAGGAGCTAAACTCCCTATTCCTTCAAGTACAAATGGAATACAAAATATATGAAACATACCACATGTAGATAATCATTTGTTTCTTTATATGATACAAGGACACTTGGCCATGTCATAGCTGCGAATTCATAAACGCGAATGTTCTGTATATGTGTTCATAATCCCAGCTTTCTGGGACTGTTGAACAATGTAAAGGCGGAATTTTAGAGGCATCTGAAGTGACAATGTAATGGATAGCATAAAATGGAACATTGTATTCTTAGATGTTGGAAACATATTTATTTATTTATATCTTATTTACCTTACAACGATGTATACAGCGATGCTGTAATCAACTTTTAGGGTACTGGTTTACTTAATGATGTCGGTGTCTGTAAATATTTACTTAAAAAAACTGATTAATGAATTCCTTTTCGCAGAGCTTGTTACGGTGGGTTTTATTTATTACGTTGGCATCGATAAAGGAAAGAACCATTTCATATTTCCTTTTTAAAGGAGTTAAATAGGGGTGAACATTTTGTAAACGATTTAGCTTATTACGTAGAGATAATAAAACGCCTACTTCACAGTTTTTGGAAAATGAATCTTAATAAAACAAACATACTAACATCCATTTTTATTAATTTTTGAATTGATGAAATTTAATAGAAACAACTTTGTAACTATGATAAGTAGTTATTGCAGTCGAGGATAACTTATTTTTAAGAAAAAAATATAAATAGTAGAATATTTAATTTAAATTGATTGCAGATGCGTTATAATATACCTAAACAATAAAAATTAGGCGCCTTGAAAACTTTAATCTGCCTTACTAGAACGTAGCAGCTCTACACTGTACGGGACCTTAGTGTGATGGGCGAAAACGTAAACATTGATTGTTTTAAGGAAAAGTAATAAACTTGTAATAACTGTACTATTGCACTGTTATCCGGTAGAAATAGATAGAGTACTGGTTTCATGGTATCCACGGCAGGAGATGGTCAGAGTTCTGCAATTCTCAAATAGAAAATTAAACAGCAAAATAATTCCCATAAAAATGTAAATTCATACAATAGCAAATCTATTAGGATATACATCGATGTTACGTCTTATATTGCTTAGAAATACTTGGCACAATTTTCCTGCCCGACATAAAAATAACTACTACGCCTTTTTGATTATTAGGACCAACGGTTTTATTACACGGCGTAACGTTGTAAGGAACGTGGGTTATATGAAACAATAATATAGGTGGACGTGTCATAAAACGGTCGGACGCCGAGCTGTCTGGGCGGCATCTGGCCTGCGCTCGCGTGTTATGTGCGCTTGGTACTTTGAGATCGCTTACGTAAAATATTGGGCTTGTGGAACAGTTGCTTACTGGTAGTTTTAGGATTTTCTTGCATAGTTTAGTGTAGTCACTTATAAATAGATAAAAAGTCAGTCATGGAACTACACAGGGAACTGAAACTTTAGAAAACAACGTTTTTACCAGAATTTAAACTTTAGAAAGTGTTTTTTCAAAATATAAGTTATTGTTAAATTAATAATACTTGAAACACATATAAATATATGCTAGTATTATAATACACAGTTACAGGTAGATGGCGCGATTTTATTCTACACCCATTTATATTCACAGAAAAATCTTTAATACGCAAAAGTAGTTTTCGGTTCAAAAATATTTTCATTGTGTGCTATATGTGGGTGTTGTAATGTTGGGTTGTAGGGATTACAAGATGATTAAATATCAGTAAGATGTTTACGATATTTAATCATCTTGTAATCCCTACAACTTTTTTATATAAAAATTTAGTTATGACATTTATTATTCCGTGTGATGCTGTCACTATTTTTAATTTATTAAACTGTTTTAAATTACAATCAAAAACTTAACGAACATGTACTTCTCTTTTATTTGATCTTAAATTATAACAAAAAATATTAGGACTAATCAACGGCATTTAAATTGAGTGCGGCTCCGTCAGCATCTTCATAAAGCTACATACATAACAAGCTACATATTATTATGTACTCGTATGCTGTAGTAGGGAACACTCTTACGATAACAATAACATATGAATGTAGGTATATGTACCATTAAATAGTGGAACGCCGGCCCGTCTGCGCGGCATCTGGCGTGCTCACGTGTTATGTTAGCCTGGTACCTCGTGATAATTTACTTAATGTGGTTAGTTGGTAATGCAAACTTTTAGCACTACAATATAATTATAATCATACTAAAACATGTATAAGTAAAGCGTAACGCCAACAAATCTTATTCAAATTATAAATGCGAAATTTGTGAGGATATAATGTATTACTTACTTAAAAACTACTTATTGAATATGGATGAAATTCGGCACACAGATAGTTTATAGCCTAGATTGATACTTAGGATACTTTTTACCGTGTTACACGACCTAACCTGGTGGAGCCGCGTAAATAAGTTCGTACTGTTATAATATCAACTTACCTCAGAGCCATAATTTTTGGTTGAGTCGAGCCTTATGAGATCTCTATCATTAGAAAACACGTCCTAATATTTGCGAGTTGTTGTTTAATCTTACAATTTTATTAACGCTTTTAGTTAGTAATACAAAAAAATGTCTCAGAAGCAGATATTAACTAAATCACATAAGGTTTCGTCTAAGTAAAAAAAATATATGAATAGATAACCTTTCCTTTGGGAAGTCGATTATGAAGGAGCACCGATCACTATCCGTCCTGCTGAACCGATGACCTGAAGAAGACGGTATAAAATTATAAGATTCAGAGCAAACATGAGCCAATGGTGTAGCGACAATTCGGGGCATATGTCTGGCAGTGGACCTCAAAAGGCGAGAGAACAAAATGTGACCCTAGGATTTCTTAACAGCATAAAACATTTATGATCCGTATAACAATAAAATCACCATCTTTATATACTTTACGTTTTTGTACTAACAATCCGTAATCGAGGATAGTAGTTCTTGAGGCGATGCCAAGTAGTTCGTGTATTGTGCCCCGTCCCAGTTTGAAGGATGGAGGCGTAATCATGGGCAGGAGACTTTTGGGATCTTCGAAGTTGAAACTAGGTCTCACGCCCATCTTCGTATCGCTAAAGACTAGCGATAAGCGAGTAAAGCGATTAACACGAATTATTTTCTCTACTTGGTTGAAGCAGTAAACAGAAAATTCGTTAGTGCTTTAATAATATATATTAGCAAAAAAAATGTGTAAATGTGTTAGTCATTTACACATACTTTATTATCCTTGAACGTTATTGGACAAAGTGAACCTTGCCTACATCACACTCTTTAAGAGTCTTATTTTTATTTATTTTTTATCATAACATAATTATTTTAAAGATTTAAAGCCCGTAATGGTTTGTTTGTGAGGTCGTAGTTATTTTTATTTCTAAAGCTATTTTCGGCTTAGAAGGGTATGGTAAGACCAAAACACCCATAAGCCCCAAGGATAGCCAAGTTTTGGTAAGTTTCCAAATATATATGTATGAGTATTCGCGGGTACTGGTAAACAGTACCATCCGGTGGACGGCACTGATTATTTAATATTTAATATATTTAAAAAATATAAAACTGGCAATTACACAAGTAATGAAGTTATAGTTTTATTAACAGTTACTGTTTCATCCGCGTACAGTTCTGCCACCTTGCAATCCAACGCCATACCTTTATAAGAGAATTACAGTTTTACAAAAGGAAAAAGCGTTTCAACTGCGAAAGTATGCTAGAATACAATTGTACAGAAGGTATACAACAAGCTCTAAGAGAGTGATAATAGCCGTCGAGTCGCTGTAATAAAGTTAGTTTGCTGACGCCATCTGATAACTGTTGGCAAACACTTGCATTGTTGCCTTATGACTTCACAACTTGAAGTTCACTTTTAATATTTTATGTAGGTAACTTCGCTGCGACACGTTTTGTGCTCTACTTTTGCGCACAGGTTTTTCTCGCGAAGTGGGAGATTTTGAAGTCTACTTCACCACACTGTTCATATCTATTTTTAGAGAAAATTAATTCCACTGTCACATCTAAATCTAGCGTGCAGTAATTCAGGTGGAAACCCTTTTCTATGGTCTAACCCTCAGGTGAACCTTATAAAAAATGCCTCACATAATAAATTGCTGCTATTCGAATGATTACAACGATGACTGATGACTTAATGTCAGTACAGATATACGTATGAGGCATATAGTCGCTTCAGGGCTTCATGTACTTATATGAAGAATATTAATAAGAACTATGTATATACATACATTACATTAAAAACTAATTTACTGCTATTGTTATCTACTTAAGTTCTTACTTGATTTTTAACTATCTAGTGCAGCTTATATGTATAAATACATTTGAAACCATTAGTATACTAATGGAATTTACTCCTGCTCTATAATGTTAGTTAATAAAAGCTTTTTTAGTTCATGTTTCATAGACATTAAACTCTAATAACGCTTCTATAACGTTTATTTATTTGGTACAATCCAATAATTTATTAACGCCATATCTAACATCGTAAAACATAACTCATAATTTACTTACTCAATGTAAATAAGGAAAGAAGTATTTTATCGTAAAAGTATATCCATTCATCCATGTATATATAATAAAAATGAAAGCTCCCCGTGTTTGTAGTTTATACGTTTTTGAAAAAAATGTTGTACAGCTATAAAATAAGTTACATCGGTCTTTTCGAAGTCCACTGCTTGACAAAGGCCTCTCCTAAATGGCGCACTCCAACCGGCCCTGTACATCATCTGTCAGTACATACTGTCATCGGTCTATTTGGTCGGGGGGCGACCTGTGCTCCTTTTGCGTAAACGCGGTCGCCACTCGAGAACCTTTCCTCTCCATCAGTTATCGGACTTTCGAGCGATGTGGCCGGTCCATTAACACTTCAGCGTGCTAATTTTGAGAGCTTAGTTCATCTACAGATTTCATTGTTGTGAAACGTGCACGCTGAGCGACTCTGAGCTTTCGAATGAGGCCTACAGTGAAAGACTACGTTTCGGCGCCATAGGTTATCACTAGGTACTCACGTTCAACTTCAGGCATTGAGGAATTTTGGAAGAGAAGATACTATGTAATTTCCCGAACGCAGCCTAGCCGACTTGGATTCTCTGAGTGGCAAATCTAAAAGTTAAACTTACCCATCCGGATCGTTTGCCTTAGGTAATTTTATACTTATTACAATATTAGATTGTCTGTTTGCGTGTTTGAAACCACATTAAATCAAACGTACTACTAAAATATACTCATAGTCCGTATCATATTGTAACATAGTCTTTCATTTCATTAACATCTATATTTTGTACAATACAAAAATATGTAAATGTTGCCCAATAAAGTGGGCATGGGTCTGCTAGTACAGCAGACCCGTGCCCACTTTATTGGGTATTAATTTTTTTTTGGTGTGGTTCTTAATAATAAATTATAAGGTTTATTACCACTGCTAAAAGAAGGGTTATGTTTTGACCGTGTATGTATTTACATATGTATCAATTTGCATGCCACTTTGGCGAAACATGTGCACTATTATGTAAAATCTTGGTGTAACTACCTTTGTTAGTTACCTTTCAAGTGAATATTAAAATGATTATGATTATTTTAATTGTTCAATACTTCTATGTATGCAATATTTGATGCAGTGTTATTATCTGGCTAAATGTATTGTTTTTGTGCATATCCAACCAGAGATAAACCAACATAAAATACATCTGACTATGGGAAAGGCACACTTTTTTAAATCAGTGCCTCCTGTTGTTCCGTACCATTATCTATAAAAAACGGCAAAAAAATCACGTTTGTTGTATGGGAAGCCCCTAAATATTTATTTTATTCTTCTATTAGTATATGATGTTATAGCACCAACTGAAATACATCATCTGTAAAAAAATCAACTGCCTGCCTATCACGGTTCGACAACGGAGTCTTACTAATAGGGTCCCGTTTGTGGTCCCATCTAAAAGCAAACCAGAAGCATCTAACAGAAATACCCAACAGATTACGACATGGTTGCGGTTTCATACCTATACTATATATTAGGTAGTTTAGAAGTCCATAGCGTACAAACAACGTGGCATGTAATTTGTATGAGGTATAAGTTATCCTATCTTTCAAGTTGGATCAAACTGCACACGGTGTGCAAATTTGATTCAAATTGGTTCAGTAGTTTAGGTGTTTATCGCGGACAAACAATGTGGCACGTAATTTGTATAGATATAAGTTATCCTAACTTTCAAGTAGGATCAAACTGCACACGGTGAGCAAATTTGATTCAAATCGGTTCAGTAGTTTATGAGTTTATCGCGGACAAACAACGTGACAACTAATTTATATATATTAAGATTAACGTGATGTGGTACTAACTATGTAGATTAAGAATTTAAAAAAATGTGGAAGGTATTAAAACTTTTAAATGGATGTCAAATGGCGTGGTGTTTTTAAAAGCGGGTAAAGCCGCGAGGTGCAGCTAGCATAAGAATAATTCGTTTCTCTTATCACTAGTTCGTGTAACTGGCAATTACGGTCGTCCCGACGCGACAATTTCCACTAATTGGGTCAGCTTTTATACGTGTATAATTGATTACGTTACTTGGCTGTATTTTTATTCTATTCATTAATTTAACAAGAACTTTATCTTATATAATTACTGAATAGCTAGTTTCTGTTATTCTTTTGTCATTCTAATATTATTCTATTCCAGTTAATTACATTATAATAATTTAACCCAATGGCTTTAAACTTTATCTTTACGTTCATTATGTACATTTGAAATTGTCTGTACATACATAAATAATTGTATATAACTAGCTTATTTCCGCGACTTCGCTCGCTGTGGTCACGTTTACCATGGCAATCCTGAATGTGTTACCACAGGTCATAATCTATGTGTGTGCCAAAATTCAGCTAATCCTATCGGTAGTTTTTGCATGAAAGAGCAAATAAAATGCGGGCAAGTACAAGTCCGACTCGCAGGCGAAGGGTTCCGTAACATTATCATTAAATAAAGTCGAACAGTTTTCCAACTACCAACTTAGGAATGATTTCATAGTGTTTGTATAAATTACGAAGTTATGTTATTCGGTTTTTGAAAAAGTGCTATATTTCAAAAACTGTCAACAGTGTCTTGTTCAAACCAATAATTGTCGTTGAAAATTTTCTTTGACATCTACAACATATGTTTTTTGCAGACTTTTTTATTCTCTCAGGTTAAATATAAGAGGAGGGGACACATTTTACCGCTTTGTAAGGGCTTATCTCTCAAACAATGGATTTTGAGAAAAAATGGTTTTAGAAACCTCAATGCCACATTTGACACCCGTGTAGGTAGGGTGAATTTTTTTTTGACTTTCAGTTCCATGTACGGGAAGCCCCCTCTAAAAACATACATACGTCCTGACAAACTTTTATTATTATGTTGTTAGTAAGTCTTGGAGTAGGCATGGCTGGGAATCGAAGCCAAACCCTACATATTAGCTTAATATAGCGACCATAGACCCAGTAAATCATTTGTTTCGATTATAGAGATAAAACAAATGCTTCAGGAATCGAAATTAAAAGAACAAATCACAAGTGGATAGGACATTAGAATCGATAGTTCGCGCGACGACAGCAGAGTAATTGCACCATCCATACCGCTGACAGGAACGTGGGGACCCGTAGACGCCAGTCTGCATGCGATGTAATGAGCTGTGAAATAGACTACCTATTCTATTTAAGCTATTTGCATGCTTCACCACACTGTGACACTTTTTACGCCACATACCTTAAATGTTTACGAAGTTTATCTTAGGTCATAAATGATTCAGCCTTAACCGTTTTCAGGGTTAGACTTGCGTTGTCATAATAGGTTTGGCTTATCTAATACCGAGACTATATGTTTCGGTATTAGATAAGCAATACAAAGTATTTGTGTAACACTGGGGGTAACTTAAAATTGACCATTTTTTTTTCTTTGATTGTATCAGATTGGAACACGACTTCTATTGGGAACATATTACGAGAAACATTTATATTATTACTACCTATTGCCTTTAACTAATTACGCGAAAACTGTAATACGAGATTTTTTTATCAGTATCAAGTAGCAATCGAGCATGCAGTCCACCTGACGGTAAGTGATTACTACCGCCCATGGACATCTGTAAGCAACTTCATCATGTAGAACAGGAGTTCTATTTGAAGTCGATCACAGATGCGTTGCTGTTTCCTAGGACTAAGATGGTCGCCTCATATGTATATAAGTGAGCCGGCAACCACACCCTTCCACCGAAACGCAAGAACTTCACGCTAGAAATTGGTGTGGCGGTGGTACCTACCCGGTCGAATTACACTGCTTCTACCTGAGAAATCTTTAACCTTTATTCCATCACTTTTTGATATTCTATCCGTAAGAGAGCCACTTTAGGGGTAGAATATAAAGTGACTGTACCGACATCATAATATGAACGTAATGTCCAGATTTCATGGTTTTAGCTTTAAATGCATAGACCCTGCGCAAGTTTGTCATAAGTCAGTCGTTTACAACCCATTATTTTTCCGCTGATGGGCACGGGTACTTTCTTAGAATGAAATAATTTTAGGTCCTAATCCACCGCGATGACCAAGGGAAAATTGACAGACTTTACATTTATACGCCTATTATTTTTCAAAATGTAGTGATACAAACCTAGGATTCGAACCTTGATTGAGACGCCGAGCTTCAAGTATTAAGTTATCACTGCTCAAAAGTGTGTTCTTTCAGATTTATACATTTAATATCGAGAAATATGTACAAACATCAATCGATTCCTCATGAAACACTTCTATTACACAACCATAACAGTCGTCCTTAAGCACGCACCGTTTGTTACGTGTCATTATATAAGAAATACTAGTACACTTGAACCGCTCTGTATTCACCGTTTTCAAGACGCTTTATCAATACTAAATACAGCTTAAACTGAACATTATTTACGGCTGAACATAACTAATATAATTACTTGGGACTGAAACTAAATAAATAAAACGTTCATTATTAAAAATGTATTATTATCCTATTCCTATGTTGCCTTTCAAAACGAGGTCAGGCTGAAGTCTAATACGCTAGTTAAGTGAGCTTAGGTAGACTTCATAATTTACGCAATATAGCCATCAGATCATTACTGTCCTACTGCTGGGTTCGGGTCACCCACTAAGAAGGGTACAGACTAGGTCATTTAAGACTTTATAGATCTTTGAGAACTTTAACTAATAAGGCGTGTAGATTTCTTCGCGATGTTTTTTTTCACGTTTAAAACAAATTTCAATTATTTTTTACTAAGAACATAACTTCGAAGAATCAGATGTGCTGTATGCAGAGAACATTTGGAAAATTCTCAAGCACATAATTTTCCTACATATGTTCTTCTCTGCCTTTAAAGTAATTATTATGTAGCTTTGAATGAGAATGAACCTATGAAATTGCCGCTATGCCGTACTGGCCATTTCAAATCAAACAATTTTTTTTGTCTGATGATTCTAATTTCAATTTAATTTAATTTTAAAAACATGGAATTATTTCTTTTAAAATTGTCATTTGTTTAATAGTTAGTGTTTTGTTTTCATCGCATTCGAAGATTTTTCATCATCATGGATACATTAAAAAATCGAGTAATTATGGAATAATTATGAGTACCGTCGTGGCAACAAAGCGACACAAGCGGCACTGTTGCGTGCCGCTTGTGCCGCAAAGGTACAGGTATATTGATAGGAATATTTTGTAACAAAACTCTTGTGTGAGCATATGTCTGCGGAGAAATTTGTACAAAAAAATTGTTCTAAGTGAAGACAGTGCTCTTATGATGGATCTCAAGAAGAACTTCAATTGCATTTCAGGTTCACATGCCATTTTTTTATAATATTGAATTAGCAAACGAGCATGCAGTCCACCTGATAGTTCTTAATAGGTAACTGTTGCTCATAGACATTCATTTGCAACGTCAGACAGAACAGAGTTTCTATCTAAAGTCAATAACATGTTTTGCTACTTCCGAATGCTTAGACGGTCGTCTTATATAAAATTGAGCCGGACACCACATCACTATCTTCAAGTGAACTGCCTGTTCATTTGTTATCTCAATTTAATAAAAAAAAGAAAACTAGAAGTACGCCCTTTAGATTTTAATATCTGACCCGAATGTGGGCAAGAATTCTAACTATCGTAAAACTTGCACGTAATGTAAGTTACAAAGTTTAATTGTTCATAAACGTTGAGGAAAACTTCTAAATAGTGTAATCGATTAGCCATTCTTTGCTAATTATTTCCAGTGATTCAACAAATTTCTATTCCGATGTTTCCGCATTAATATTCAGAGTACAGTTGTTCGTAGTTGTAGTTTGTATTAACTTGATTGTAATTATTAAGCTTCCTCTATTTATTCTGCTCCAGATTTTATAAAGTTGTTCCTTACATAATATGCTATGTCACTGCAACATTACACTAAAGATTTATTTATTCACTATGTTTTATAAAACCGATAAACATATCAACACAGTATGATTACGTTTATATTACTGTATGTATACCGATAACCTGACCCATATGATCTAAGCATCTGTGCCTTAAGAACGAGTTTATTACACATTTTTTATTTTTTTTTTTGCATAAAAATTAACATTGCGTCAATATGAACACAACTCAAAAGCGCAAATGTTACAGGAGAGTAGGAATAAAAATTAACAATGTTTTTAGTTTTTATGTTTTTAATAGATTTAAGTAAAACAATTAATTTATTTTCAAACCTTGGCCTTTTTTGAATAAAACTACCTTCAACTTAAAATCGATTTATTTTGAATTGTGTGCATATTCATGTAAAGCAGCGACATTGCCAAGTACATTGCTAAGTATGAGTAAACCGTAAAAGCTGATCGTCTTATGTAAACATCATAAACGTAATAAGGGTACCATAGTCCCGGGAGCGCCGGGATGCTCGTCTCCCCAATCATTGTCTTTTCTAATTCCGCCCCTTTGTTGATACATCTCGCAGTTATTTTAGCGTCAACGTCACTAGTAGTTCTTTAGACAAAGCTACAGCAAGGAATGTATTTTTAACTCCCTCAACACAATTTCCTACCGCGGTAAAGTAAAGGTGTTGTGTTAAATAAATACAATTACAACTTAATTGTCAGTGAAATTGACTTTTAACTCACTAAATTGTAGGGAAATTCAATCTACATAAATTGTACAAAATAAGGATGCGGTATTTTATTATTAACAGCTAATACACGTTATACTAAAAAAATATTAGTAGAAACTAGTAGGTATTAGGAAAAGCTCCAACAACGTGAACGGTTCTTTAAAAAAATGAAGTTAGTAAATTAGTAACTGGCATCTCTAATGAAACTAATCTGAGATTGGCGCCATTAGTGTGGCACCCCTGAGAATTAAGTAGAAAAGCTAAGATAAGTTTGTCTCATATACCAAACCCTTAAATCCGTAACAGCAGCGCTTAACATTACGCTAGTCGACAATAGAAATACATGTAGCGGTGATGTCTACAGAGTCGAACCGCAAAGATTTCTAGCACGTTTTAAATCCCATCTTAAGTATCGTAATAAATTTTCCTCGTGATGTCTTTTAAGCTACACTCATTTTAACGAAATGCTGGATTATTACCTTGAGTAATATTGAATTGAGTACCCAATGTAAGCAACGCAAGTATGGCAATGGCCGTTATATGGCATTACCAGTTGACTAAGAGCAGATGGTTGGAAACATTATCTTCTCGTTTAAATAACAAATATTTAGTCAACCTTAGATAGTCACTATTTTCGTTTCACCGCTATTCAAACAAGCACATCACGAAACCACCCCTCTTCCTCAAGTTACTTTTATTTCCAGTTTGACATTGCTATTTCGGTCAGGTTCCTGGTCTTTGTTGCCGATTAATGAATGTTTATGTGTTTTTAAAGAAAGTCACGTCATTGATTCCACGTTAATAATGTGAAGGCCGAATTATATCATTATAATTCATGGAAATATTGACGGTAATAAGGGAGGAGGGAGATGACGTGAATTAACATAATGTAATTAAAAATTTGCGGTTCAAACAGTCTTTTGACCATTTAACCATCGCCTAACTTATTTCTGCTATATAACAGCAGTGTAAAGCGCATGTTTTGATCTGAAGTATATAAGTGAGACATACTTATTCGAGGCGTTCCAACTTAGTCCTCAGGACTAGCAACGCATCTTTGGTCAACTTCAGGTAAGACTCTCATCTTATCTACGGTTGATTAGAGATGCCCATGGGCGGTAGAAGCCACTTACCATCAGGTGGACTGCATACTCGTTTGCTACTTAAAAAATATTAAAAATATGTAATAGTAAACTGATGATCAGGTACTAGGATAATCTAGTAATTACATAAAATATATTCGATTTTTTATTTGATCTTTTCTTTTTCAGTATTTAAAAAGATTCTTGTTACACGTTACTTTATTTCATTTTAAATATTACTTTATATAATTTCATATATAACTTTATTTCATTTATAAATATTTGAAGCATTAATAATTAATCCGTAAGCCAATAAAAAAGTCAAACGCCATAAAAATCTATTGAATAATTCAAAATGTGAACTGACATAAAACATAATTTTCTTTGCACAAAATCCACCAATTCCCCGAGAGGTGTGCCGAAAATTTTAAAAATCATTCGTGAACGGAATCACCGAAAGCAAACGAGTTTCCGGCCATCAAAAGGCGATCCTCACGTCGCGGTCAATTAGTCCTGTTCGTTCATTCCACGTCCATTCGTTCAGTCGCTCGTTCGTTGAACAAAAGAAATTGCGTTTGAATTGAATTCAGCATTGATGTCGCTAATAAATGAGGGAACGAGACAGAGAATCCTAACGTTGGGAGTTATTATATAATGAGATGTTAGATAGCTCCTTTCTAACGATAATTGTACTTAAATCTATACTAATATAAAAGCTGAAGAGTTTGTTTGCTTGTTTGTTTGTTTCAACGCGCTAATCTCTGGAACTACTGGTCCGATTTCAAAAATTCTTTCGGTGTTAGATAGCCCATTTATCGAGGAAGGCTATAGGCTATATATCATCACGCTAAGACCAGCAGTAGCGGAGCACCAATGAATAATGTTTCAAAATCCGGGTTTTTTTTTTTTCTAATGAGAGCTTCCGCTGCATGCGCTCCGTAAACGGTTAAAGTTTCGTAAAAATTATGTATGACAGAATTGATCCCCT
>MOOZ01044715.1:126319-138709 GCA_002930495.1 Cecropterus lyciades | reverse complement strand
GCTCTCATTAGAAATAAAACTCCCGCTTTTGAAACATTCTTCATTGGTGCTCCGCTCATGTTGGTCTTAGCGTAATGATATATAGCCTGTAGCCTTCCTCGATAAATGGGCTATCTAACACCGAAAGAATTTTTCAAAACCAGTAGTTCCGAAGATTCAAACAAACAAACTCTTCAGCTTTATAATATTAGTATAGATAATTTTACCAGTAACGTTTTTACTACGTAATAATCGTTTAATCATCACATGTTCCACTTAAATGGATTTTGAGACATTCATATTTTAAGTAATTTTGATGGAATTCCAACATTACTTTATTACATATATCTCGTTAATAAATATAGAAATTATATAGATAAAGAATTGATGTGTAGTGTATGTCTTGAAGCACCACGACATCCACGGGAAGAGAGGGATCTCTTCCTGTGGATTTAGTAGGAGGCGACCGAAAGACAATTTCCTGGACATGTAAAATCAACACATTTCCTGTGTAAAATCACACCCAATACGGTCATTAACACGCAAGTCTTTTCGAGGAGGCCTATTTCCAGCAGTGGAGTTCGAGACATTGATAGATAGACCTTCTTGATATATATTCTTTGAACAAAGATATTTCACAGAGAACATGATTACAAAATTTCTGACGTCACTAAAGTACTGACTGAAGACTCGAAGAAACAATGTTCTAATCTTGAAAACTCCCTCGGGCGGCCATATTGTTGTGACCGGTATTTTATGACGGTATTTACCACGGACAAGCGGGAGGAATTATGTCAGTTTTGGGCCTACGAGATAGAGGATACAGAAATATAGTGGCCGTTTCAAATATATCAGCGTTTAACGGTTTATGGAATGTACGACGGGAAAGGGAAGCAATATCTGCGGATAGTGAGAAATACATTTACACAGGTTTACTGTTTCTTGGTTGTAATACAAATCTTGGATATATTATTTTATTTAACTAAGTCCGTAAATTTAATATTTTTGGGACTATATGTGTATTAAAGTTGGTAGAACTATTGACGGTTCGACTTCGGAAGCACCACACCTACTTCTGCCCGGCAATGCATAACGCATTGCTGTGTTCTGGTCTATTATTAGCTAAGACTATTTGGTATCTTATCTGGGGTTGATCATTAGTGTCCGACCGAAGGTTAAAAAATGTGAGAGATTCAGTTTTATATTGGCTAAACCAGATCTATCTTGATTGTGTATAAATGACTTCGAGATCTAATTATATTTAATTGCTACTTTTGTATAATAGTAACAGTTCAAATAATGTGAATATCTGTACACAGCTACCGACGCAAGGCCACAATTGAGTTTTCGGTTACCTTACGGTTCCTTCCTTCCACTATCTTCATCGCAGTATTGTTATAGTTCGTTCATTTTAGGCACTTGCTAGAACCTTCGGCTTCGGCCAAAATTTTGGCCCATTTTGGCCGAAGCGAAGGTATACTCGAAGTGGGATTTTTTGGCCGAAGGTGGCCGAAGCCAAAGCCGAAGCTTCGGTCGGACACTATTGACCACATATCAGTATCAGCATCTGCACATCAAGCCATCCTTGTACATTTAAAATTGTATTGTTTCGAAGTCAATGGTCCACAACTCAATTGAGATAAAATTACTGCGAGTAAAAGACTAATTGATATATACGTAGTTGAAATAAATTGAAATGTTACTGCAATTTATCATCAGTAACATTAATGTTACATGATTTATATGTTATTATTGAAATAATTTTCTGTGGTTCCCGAAATTATCAATTAGTAAAGATGATATTTCACGTTTAAATTTATCCATAATAAAATAACAAATTAATTTATAATTTTTCAAATTATATGTACTGTAAGAAGAATGTCACGTGTTGTTTATGCTATAAAGCAAAACATCTTAATTTATCTGTGTTAGATTTTATCAATTTGTGTTGTTATCGTTCAACAGTTAAAAAACTGATATAACTCAGGTAAGATTTTTACTTACTTTACAATTGATAATGGTTTACTTTAGCCAAGATTCACGGTCGAATTACATTGTATTATAACGAATCTTTTCTTGTTACGAATCCGTAGTATTCCTCAGCATAATCATTCACTGAAACGGTCTGTCAGTAAATTGTTTGGTTGTCTTCACAAGGAGACCATAATGTATTCTCTTACGCAGCGCCCGATCGCAGATCACTCCCGAGGGTGCCGATAAGCCTGATACTGTTCCATCGCTTTACGACGCGATTCGCAACGGCATCCCGGAAAATTTATGTCGCTTGTTTTGGACTAAACTCGGACTAAAAATGGAATACTACGCATTGCATTGAAGCAAAGTTTGAACTTGTTTATGTTCGTCTGACCCTTTTAGCGGTATAATATAAGTCGTATTTTTTACGTGATATTGAATTATAGAAATTTAAAAGTAATGAAGGAATTTTTAAATGTTTATAAGAAATGAAGATTTCCATTCGGTTGTATTTTTTTGTTTGTTAGTCAATTACTCCGTTTTTTGAACCAATTTGCATATTTTTGAAAGGGTATGCTCCACGAGTTTCCATAAAAACTTGCAAAAAGAAATTAAGAGACTTAAATTTAAAATATTGATTAATTACAATTTTTACTTACTGTTTTCTTGGTAAAAGTTTGGCTTGTTCTATATCAACGTACATGAATGAAAGGACTCATCAGAGATGATGCTTCACACAGAACATGATTGCCATAATTTGTTTTATGTAATCCAAGCTTTCTTCGCAAATCAACAAAATTTAATACAAATGTGGTGTCACTTTCCAGAACTAAGATGATATACTAATTTTTTGGAAAGTTAGCATCCACATCCTGCTAAAAAAAATTCATGAACACCGTCATATCTATTTGTTCATGAATGAGTCGTGAACAAATAGGTATGACGGTGACGGTATAACGGTTTTACCACGTTGCGTAATCTTGAATCGTAAAAGAAAGACATTGGAAATATTCACAAAGTGTTTATAACTTCAAAATTAATAAAGCATTAATAAGAATAATAATAAAACGTAAAAATAAAATAGGTACTTTTCAGCGTCTCTTAGTCCAATTGATTCGTTATAGAAACTTTAAAATTTCACAATTCATTTATAGGTATATATATAGCTGTTATAAATATGTATAAAATAAAAAATCTAAGAAATTGTAAACCATCCGTGTGCGATTTCGACTCGCACTTAGCCAATTACACGATCTGGAAAAGAGACACACAACACAGCACTCGGCTAAAATATGTGAGTACTTTCTTCAACGATTTATGGAAACATGGGCTTATGGAGTGACAATGAGGGGGATAATGTCTGTTATTTAACGTTGTCACAGTGGATATGTTGACGTATTTCAGTCGATTACTGAATGTAAATACCATTTACGAAAGATTTTTTTTAATGAAATTTAAGAGCAGTGATAGTCTGGTTGAAATTCGACCTCATAACCGGAGATCCGAGGTTCAAATCCAAGGGCACGCGCCACTGATTTTTTTAAATTATGTGCGTATTAGAAATGAATTGTCATTATTTCAAGACCATCCGCACTTAGCCAAGGCCTAAAGTCCTCTCATTCTGAGAGGAGAGCCGTGCCCTGAAACGGACAGTAATGGGTTAGCGAAGGAAATGTGCATGCATACACACATATTATTATGAATTAAATTTGCCGCTGCTTGGACATCAGTCAATATCAAATCGACTTTAAAAAACTGCTTCTTTTTGTGTCGAGGGGGTCAACCTTTCAAAAGGTACCTACCCAGGTGAGCGGCTGGGCACACAGCACAGTCTAGTCTTTACGACAGTAAACGACCACAGATACTAGGTATATGTTACCTAAACACTAATTACTAACTAACATAATATAGCATTTAGTAGCATCTCTATATAAGTTTCTGCAGTAAGCTTCTTTGCATTTAGTTAGAAGTGTGTCTGGAAACTCCTTGAAACGCGAGGCTACGAACGAATAAGAAACTTAGTCTTCAGTATTAGTTGCACTTGTTGACCTTAGATAATACTGTAATGCCATTATGAGTTATGGAAATATCGAAAATTACTACAATCAAATCATTACCGGATACGGATTTATAGTATGAGAATTTATCGATGGCCATTAGTAAATTCCAAGCATTCATTTCAGACGGCAATCGTTCTACGCTGCAAGCGTAAATAAAAAGAAATGTATGTGTCTGATCATATAAGGCCATGAAATTTACCCAAACTAAAAACACGGACGCTTGTAACGCCGAGCAAATATTTCGTGGCCGAGTGGTGAGGCTATTAACGTCACTGGGTAAGTACAGAGCTTAGACTTTACATAATTTAACAATGGTATGGACCTCTTAGGTTCCTTAGATTTCTTAATGATCTTTTCCTTCAACGACGAAGCATATAACTATAACGATCAGGGGTGCGAACATGAGATTTGAATCTGTAAAAATCTAAATTAAAATTTTGATCCGTCCATATAAGAGTGATGTGAATAACCAATTGGCAGACTAAAACTTGTTATTAACACGATATAAATGTAATTAATGTAAACATTTTTTTTATATTAAGATAAAAGATATTGTTATAAACTCCCCTAGATAATTCAGGGATAATTATGGCAGTGCTACCAATATTTTCAGTTTATTTTTATCAAAACGAAACATAATTTCCTGTAATAAATTTACGAATACGTTTATGTATGTTTATTAAAGATATAATATAATAAAAAATAGAATATGACTATGCAAATAGTGATGACAGTATTTTGATATACTAAAATTTCCGCCTGTCCGCTCTATTGCGAAAGGGTGAAAAATTATTTTATCTTTTTTAGCAACAAGATATTATTATGAAAACAAAGAACCCGACTGCTATTTCCTATTTACAGGCACCATTTTTACAAATTATATTTAATTATAGCCTATCTCACTCTACAAACTGAGAGGATTCCAGTGATATATACGCGTTATCACGATCCGTCCAGCCGTTAGCTTGTAGCGCGTTCCAAAAAAAAAACAGGTATTTTCGAAAAATATTGACCTCCTCCTGGAGTTGTCGGGTAAAATATTTAATAATCTGAAACCATAGACTGTATAAACTTTTTATTACTTATTAATAATGTTATCTTGGTAGGTCAGCGCCGGTTAAACATCTAACTAATACTTACGAGCATACCTTTAAAATGTGCCTTAATTTAAAAGACAACTAAATAGAAACGCAATAAGAAGTGGTTTACAAAGTTACTGTAACGGTATACAAGTATATAGATCCTTTGTGATCGCACTCCAAAGACACCATTGCCCTATTTTGGCCTTATAACAACAATGTTAGTCGTTGCTGTATGTAGTCTGGAGGATGCGGTAAGTGAGGAACTATACGAGGCATTCAAACTTAGTGCTCAGAACTAAAGTTCAAACTTAAACCTTTTTAGAGTAAATTATAGATGTTCAAGGGTAGTAGTCATTTCACATGAACTGGAAATTCATACGAAATTTTTTCATACGAATTCCCAAAGAGACTACTACTACCAAGAGATTATAAGAAAAAGTTATTGTGCAGGTTTAATCTAGTCATTCTATAATTCTATGTCAATGTTTGTAATATAAATTATATTTGTACTGTAATTTAAATTAAACCCCTTTTATTTCTGTCTTATGAAAATATTCTGTGTCATTTACAGCTACAGCTACACATTTTACAGCCACAGTACTTCCAGTACAATGTAGTGTATTATATTCAGCTACTGATAAAGCTTGGAGATAATCTAAAAAACCGTCACTGTGTTGAGACGTAATAAACAGCTAAATAGTTTTCTTCCAGTCATTATCTAAATTGGCAACATCTTGTAAGTATAATATTTTTTAAATAATTTTTAAAACGTTTGAAGAGACTTCATTTTATATTAAGTAGACATTTATATGATACTAGCTTATTTCTGCGTCTCTGCCCGTTTCGATCATGTTTATCACGGTAATGAGTATCCTATGTTTTAATCTAGATCATATATATCTGTGGGATAATTTGCATGATAGAGTAACACATACATCCTCACAAACTTTCGCATTTATCATATAAGTAGGAAGAATGTTAGATGAGTATTTATTTAAGAAAATTCATGACTGGAACAAATATTGCTTTAAGTAAACAAAGTATAATAATTGTTCGCATGGTTATTTACCAATAGGTACCTGCCAAGGTACCGATTGGTAAATTTCTTAATTGTTTTCACCATATAATTAAATCCCTGCGTACATTTTTTTAATTAATGTGGGTCTTAACATCGTTTTGAATTTTATGGACAAATTCCGATTCTCAATATTTTAAACAATCTATTTGTGTAGATAACTGTAGGTATAAAAAAATCATGCAATGATTGCAAACAGGTCAATACTGGAAATGGAAAATAGTAAATAAATAAAAATTGTTTCCAAATTAGGTTCAGAAAGATCAAAATTTATTTCAAAGATAAAAACTAAAGAGTTGATGTTAGAATTTTTTGCTGAATTCTTTGGTCTTTCAAGAGTAATGTTAAGTCTCGAAATTGATAAGGGCCGCCTATTTCACGTTCCAGGAATTGGTCCGGTGCACGTACTAAATGGAGTTATTCGGAGCCAATTCGAGGCCGCATATTAGTTTATCGCGGCCCCTCGAAAGGGCTAATCCCATTCAACCCTCCGTAAAGCGATTTTGTCGTCGTCGCCTCAAATGCCCCATGAATGGCCACTATAACCAGAAAAGGCTACAAGTATTTCTCGAGCTTAGATTCGAGCTATTTCAAGTATTTTGGACTCCGGTGGGATAAAACTCCTCTCATACGTCTGCCTCTTCTGATAACAACAACTTCTTATCGCATTACTTCCCGTGTGTACCTCTTCGTATCAGCGCGCTCTCAGAAGTTTCTAAAACGTAAATGAAATTTTCTTCGAGTTTCAAAACTTTCACTCGGAGATTCTTAGCGTGCACCTCACAACGTTTGTAACTCTTAACAATATCGCTCTTAACTATTTACGCACTCGAGACGTACCGCGCTTACGCTCATCTTGTTATCTACCGAGAAACATTGCAAACGATTACGACGCTAATCAAATAGAGTACGTTCTCTCGCGGATTGAATGTTTTATTCAGCGGCTGGTGTTATCCGAGCGCACTCGGCTAATGCTCACTTTAAACCGCTCATAAAGTTTTACGCGGTCTCCGGCGCCAACACTTGACACGCTCTCGTCAGGTATCTTAACTTAATTAATGCGACCAGTGCGGCCGGCCTCCGCTGCCGGCGTATGCAAATCGTTGACCACCGCGCGGTTCGGGTCATTGAATTACTTATGAATATTTTAATACCAATTAGGACGATAAGGAAGCCGCCCGAAAACCTCCCGAAAGTTTCCGTAAGAAGTCACCTCGCTCGACCTCCGCTTAAAAGGAGTTAGAAGTTGAGGAGAAAGCCCGATGTTATCTTTTTGCGAGGCTTTGGCGGTCGAGCCGGCTCCGGTCGCAAGATCGAGAGATAAAACGCGGCCGCCGGATCCGCTATCGGTCGTCGAGCTACCCTCACCGTCACCGTCCAAAGTGACCTTACGTAACTGGACTTACTTTGCTGGAATCGACACGAGCTTCAGCGAGGCCCGGTCGTCATCGCCTCACTTTCCGAGTTCTCAGGTCCGTCTGGCGGTTCACGGTGGCGCCCTTGCCAAACTTCAAAACAAGGAAACTTTTAGAGCGAGCGGCGGGGCCGTTCGTCAGTGATCGCGGGAGAGTCGCGCGGGCGTGGAGCCGCGCGCGCCCGCGTCTTTCCACATAGAGCACTCACTGCGGCACAGCACGAACACGCGCGATCGGGAGAGGACAGACGCGCCACACGTGCACTCGGCGCGGGCGGCCCGGGACACTGCCGCCGCCGCCGCTCCCCGCGGCGCGCGCAGCCGCCCTCTCCCCCTGCGCGCGCACTCCCCCAACGATCGTCCCCGAGCCTCCGATCATTTTTACATCTGCACTGTTGTGACATTGAAATTCAATTTTCCAGCGAGAGCGAGCCCTCGCCGACCCGAACCTCGCGCCCGCCGAGTTCCGGACGTGTTCCGTTTCCATACATTATCGGCCGCGGAAGGCGGCCGTGTCATCGCAGCACGGGCGATCCGTTCGTCCTCTGTCAACGTGACCTTTTAAAAAGTTGATAGGTCGGCTGCTCCGGAATTTAAGATTTTGTCTCGTAGCTCTTCACGAACGATCCAAACGTTCCTATTACACTTCGTTAGATCGTAATAATAAATACTCTGAGATTTTCGTTGGCATCGCTCGTTTCATGGTTTATTGATAAAAGTTTGCGATATAAACGACGCCCCCGTCAGCCGTAAAGATCCGCTAGCGCAAGGTTGCCTCGCCGGGAGTCGAACACCTGAGAGTGCGCGGCAGGCGCTAATCCCGCCGCTCTGCGGTTCTCCACCGGTTCCTTTTACAAATGGCTACGCTTCGGAATTTAATTTCGCGCATTTCTTTTACGCTATTGGATATTGTAAGGATTTGCGGATTCCATTTATCCCAGAACGCACCGAGACGAGCTTTCCTTTTGTGGTTGTCGCTTTGCGGGACGTATGTTAATGTGGAGGAGATTTGTTAGATGCGTCGATAAATCCCACACTTGTATCGCTTACTGAAGAATAAAATTTATATTAAAAAAGGAGGACTAAATTTCTTTTTCGAGCATCTTGGGTCCAAGCAAGTTCCGGGCGGGAGGCGCCGGGGCGTATTTAATAACCGCCATGGGTTTATTTACGCGGGTGTCATGCCCCTCGTAATTCTATTACTCCGACGAATATAATTCAATATCTCTCGTATCGGCAGAATAATGGCAACCGCGTCGGCAGTTAGGTCGCTTAGGCCGGTTGTTGTAACTTGTAACTTGTTTAAACTTTTCAAATTCTATTTAAAACTTAGCCCCGAAACCGAATTCGCTGGATGAGTTCAGGGAGGAATAAAATAAATATGGCCTCGTTCGTCACGGGGGATTAGGCGTCTCCGCGCGGGTTCAGAGCGAGATTAACAAATGAAACCGCTCCATCTGCAGCGAGACATCTTCTGCTGAGCGAGGACGACCCCTCCCGACCCTCTTGGGCCCCTCGCCGACCCCTCGCCGTCCGCAGAAATACTTTAAAAAACAATCCGACTACAATTGGAAGTTTGAACAAGTTGGAGCTCCGAGGAAATCAAGGCTTCACAACTTTTTCTTTTATTGGTCAATTTGTTAGCGAAATATTCGGTGATCTCCTTTGTTATATTAAGAGCTGATATTGCTGTATTAAGTGGATGGATATTTTGGATTGCTTCTTTGTTTTCTTTCATCTAGAATAATTCCAAGTACTCTATTCGGTATAACGGAAACTTTTGTGTAACGAAGTATCAGAAGTACGATTACTTTGTAACTTTCATTATTTGATTGTTTGTTTAAGTAGATATTGTTTTCACGTACCTACTCTTACGTTCATTATAATGTTCAAAGATATTAGCAATCGTCGTCCCGTCGGTCGTCGTCAACCCTGCGGGCATAGGTAGAGTTCAACAGTGGTCGGCAAAAAAACGTCGGTTAATCTTGATTTTTTTTCTCATTCTGTATTAAGAGGGTCCGGAATAAAACAAACTCCAAAATTTGTCAATATAAGACCACGTATAATATGTAAGGCCTTCCGGTTGAAGAACCCCTAAACCCCTACCTTACATAAGCTCATTACTTTTACGAGGTGGTAGAACCAGTATAGTTCGACTGTGGTACCTCTGTGGTACCTCCCCGACCACGGAGGAAGGATGTAGTTGCCAGGTCACTTATATATGAGCCGAGCATTTTAATCCTCGGGAGTAGCAACGCATCTGTGATCGACTTCAGATATAAACCTTATTCTATATGAAATTGCTTACACACGTTTGCAACCTCAATTTGATAAAAAAAATATCCCACTGCTGGGCAAGGGTCTCTTTTCAAATTGAGAGCCATAGTCCGACACGCTGGCCAAGTGCGGAATTGTAGACAGAGAATATGCTCCGACGTTTGAATAAGCTCGACAGTAGACAGGTCGACAACTCGGCAGACTAACAGTAGAGTAAGCTATGGATATTACATAACATGTAGAAACTATAAACTTGAAATATTAATTTGAAGGCTTTGGAGTTGCTACATTAACAATTTTTTTACAAACAATCATGTCTGCCAAAATATTTGTTTTTAATATAAATTAATTATAAAATAAATATTTAAATATAAGTTTTTTTTTTTTATATAAAGGATACTCCTTTGTTATTTCTAATACCTGAAAGAATATGTGTACAAAGTTTCATGACAATCGGTTAAGTAGTTTTGGCGTAAAAGCGTAACAAACAAACTTACATTCACATTTATAATATTAGTAGGGATTCTAACAAAATAAAAGTCAGAAGATCGGATGAAACAATAGGATTGTTTTAATGCATATTTTTACAATAAAATATTGGGGGTATATCTAAAATTTTTTTTATTAAGTTTAAAATAACAAACCAGCAAGTCTTCTTAATGGTAAGTGTCTACTGCCGCCTAAGGTCACCAAATTCATATAAAGTAAGGTTGTATCTGAAGTAAATCACAGATACGCAAATCCCGATGACTAAAAAGCTCGCGTCATAAATTAAAATAAAATGAAATATGTTTAATACTCTCACTCTACACTCATGTATAAACATATATATAGTGACGGTCAACTCATTACGTGTGGCAGTGGTAATTCCCCGTCGAATCTACCTTGCAACTACGATCTTTACACTCTTATAGTTTCAATTGAAACTGTAGCACTTTTATTAAATCTTAGTTCAATCTCCCAAAATAGGAAATTTTAATTAAAAATGTATAAACACATACAAACCACATATTTAACATAACGGTAAACATAATCATTTATGTATTAATTTATGTTTATATATCAATAGTACATGTAATGGGATTACATTAGATTAATTTACATAAATATGCACCATCACGCAATTACGCTGCATACGGAGGCCATGCGGTACTGATTAGCTAGTATCAATTTGTATTAACTGCACACATATGTCCATTATATTGTAATTTAATACGCAATGCATGCGAGTAATGCTACCGTACTAATAGATATGTAATGGAAAACTCCGCACTGGTACGTTACATCTATATCTATACTTCTACATAAAAAAGAGATGAGGTGTGTCTGTTTGTTACTCAATTACGCAAGAACCACTGGTCTGATTTACATTAAATGTTTGCACAGATGTAGCTAGTTTATCTGGTTCACTTATAGGCTACTTTTGATTTCGATATCTTGCACCATTAAGATGACGACTATTTTTATGTCCCGTAGCGAAGCACGAGTACTTCAATTAGTTTAATATTAAAATGTCCATTAACTACGCACGCGAATTTTTTTTGTTTGTTCTTGAGGGGGTAACCTTCAAAAGGTATCTGACGCCGTGGGAGCAACTCCGGGATGTATGGGATTTTTACCCCACTTAATCCCCCGGTACCCGTCCACGGCATTGAGAAGAAGACTCCGAGATCTTCAGAGAAACGCAACCGTAGTCCTCTGAGGTCTTTGCCCCATCGTGCTCCATGTTATAGGTGGGTCCACCGCACCGCCTGGTCTTTACGACACCCCTCCTTCATCCCTTTTTTCCTACCTACAGACGCACTTTTTTTAAAATAATATAGCCTATGTCAATCCGCAAACTAAGACGTTACTAATAATATGTTGTCACATTCCGTCAAGGCGTTTGTGCTGTAGTGTGTACCAAAAAAATAGACATACAAACATATTCTCAAAAAACATCACCTCCTTCTGACGGAGTCGGATAATAAACGCTAAAGCATGTCTATCAACAATTTGATAGATAATAAAGACACACCTTACCGCAAACGAAATATAAACAGGAAACCACCGTGTTGGATGATCATCGTGTTGCAGCTCAATTGTCCTGGACACAATCGTTTCCTTCTATACATCGAATCACGATGGATTTACACAAAATGACCGGCGGGTTATTGTCGGTTGCACACCTTTGATAATACCTTTGATACTCAAAATCACGTTATGGTGCACTCTGGTCTACTAAATGAGTAACATTTGTTTAAATGATAGCTTTGTGTTACAAATTAATTAATTAATTAATTCCTCTTAATTTGGTCAGAAGATTTAGGTCACGTTAAAATTTACCGCATTATATACATTTTATATAACTCACTAGCTGAGCCCGCGGTTTCTCCCGCGTTTAAAAGAAATGTAACGTGACATACATTCACCGAAATTTTATACTATTAATAATTCTATTTTATTCTTTTTAAATACATGTTTCCCGCACCCGTGCGTTTTTGCCGAGATAAAAAGTAGCCTATGTCATTTTCTGACCCTTAAGCGACT
>MOOZ01044715.1:85738-100886 GCA_002930495.1 Cecropterus lyciades | reverse complement strand
TAAACTCGAAAACAAAATAAAACGCACATACGCTTTATATTATTTTCCGACTTATTCTAAACTCAGAAGTAAAATGACTGCTGAATAATAATAATTAACTACATGAAAGTAATGGACTGCAGCTGTTCTGCAGTCCATTACTTCAGTATTATTTGCCACCAATATAGATTGCATAGCCAAAACCGCCAACCTCTGCTACGCGATATAGGGGATTTGTTTCGAAATTTTACTGGCAGTAAAATTAGCGTACAACTCTCACGTTAACGGTGCATATGCCTGCAATGTATAGGACAAATGCAATCAGACTCCGTAATCCCTTGCGATCGAGTCGCTGCGAGACGGAATCGTACGGGATTATCTACATAGAAATAACCAGAAACCCTTGATCCCCCTTATCGTTCTTTTGTGGCGAGGACGAGGGTCTACTTAAGGTAGGTAATAACATTCTTACAGGTCTGAAAGTGCTGGTAGCGTATTAATGGAGAGAAAATAATTCCGAGTTACAGCCATCGGGAGATCTTGTCGAAACCTTCGCTGTTACCGAGGTTTATTCGCAATCCTATAACTAATGCTTTCAGCAGTTCAGAGATTTAGTTAGTTATTAATGTTATATCCTAGCTGGTTTCAGTTCTCGGTCCTATTACACAAAATTAAATGAATTTTGTGTAATAGGACCGAGAACTTAAAATACACTTTTTGATTCTAACCGGCTATGAACAATTTTCATTGATGACACAAACAAATTTCATTGCTTCCAAATAAGAAATAGAAAATCAATGTTGGAAGGATATTTGGAATATTTGGTTATGCTGCCAACACGTAAAGAGTTCTTCTCCATACAAATTCCTAGATAGATACTTTTTACATCAGTTTCGCCGACAAATTTTCTACTAACTTTCGGAAGTACTTCTATTATATTTAAAGTGAGTTTCACACATCCATGGCGGTAGTGAACTCCCAATATTAAGAGGACTATAAGCCTGAACAAAATACAGAACAAATCTACAATCTCATACTTCTGAAGTCTAACTTATACCATTATTTGTAAAGTATCGCTAAAGAGTGTTGATGTCTGTATTATAGTAACATTATTATTTTCATAACAAATGAAGCAAATAACGAATATTTAATTATAATTGGCTGTTAAATATATACTGTTAAAACATTGTAACTTAATACTGGAGCCGATACCTTTAAACGAAGCTATTATATTTCAGCCGAACGTCATCCCTTTGTTGTATTAAATGAAAACAACGAAAATGGCCGAAAAGAAAAATAAAGGTACAATGGCCACCTGCCGTGGGTGCTCCTTAAAAGAATTAATTACAGAGGTCACCTCAGGCAGTCTGTCTGATTGCGAGACTTAAAATTTTAAACGATACATTTTCTAATTTTTTCGTTATCCATCCATTCATCAGCCTTTTGAGGTCCACTGCTGGACATAGGCCTCCTCTAAATGGCGCTACTCCAACCGGTCCTGTGCCTTCTGAATCCAACAGTCTTCCTCAGGTCATCGGTCCACCTGGTCGGAAGGCTTCTATTGCCAAATTTGTTCGCCACTCAAGGATCTGTCTTCCTCTTCGATTATCGGTCCTTCGAGCAATGTGGCCGGCCTATTGCCACTTCAGCTTGCTAATTTTTAGAGCTATGTCGGTAAGTTTACTTCGTCTACGGATTTCATCGTTGCGATTCATGTCTCGTAGCGAAATTCCAAGTAGCCCTCTCCATAGCACGCTGAGCGACAAAACCTACAGTCAAAGATCACATTTCGGCGCCATAAATCTGACTGGCAACATAATTCAGCAACAGCGGCAGAACGAATTCGACTTCAGGCTCTGAGGAATTTAGGATTTAACTTAGGATTGTTTATATAATATAGTTATATGTTTATCTAAGCAATACTTTGCATTCTAAAACTAAGTAATATCCGGTCATCATAATATCTGTGCTTTACTGTATTTTTGACAGTATTGAACCAGGTTTAATTAAACTTTTGCACAATTAAATAAAACTACAAAATCTTTTATATGTAAATTATGTAGGGTATTTGTAAAAATAGATAAAATATAGTATAGTGTATGTATTTATTAATATATGTATTTAGGTGTATGAAGTTTATGTTTTACTTCACGTCATATTTTTGTCCTGATCTCCCTTTTCCTGTAAATGCCATTTATTTTATAAACACAATGTAAAAATTACTGATTTATATTATACTCGTTTCTCGTCACACGTGAGACGGGTCCGTATCCGGGCGGCTATCGCATAAAGAAAATAATTAACCTTTTTGCCGCCGCGCTCTAATTAGCAGTGTGTGCGATTTTTGTGGAAACTTGGAGCACTACTGCGACGGAATTTTGGGAAATTTTAAAGCACTGGAACTCTACTTCTGTTTATGAAAGCCCTTTGGTTTCATTGAAGTAGAGCGTAAATGTTGTGTAGAGTTTGTGGTGTGTATTTTTGTTAGGTTGAATTTTTTCATGATCGCGTTCCACAGCGGTCTATAAAATGGTTCCAGGTTCAATACCCGGTAGCCATAAGATCATGATTAATTTAACCTGTTCTGGTTTCAAGTGCATGTGTTCTTGTCTTTGTACAGCATTATTTAAATCAAGTTATTTATAGGGCATACATTCTGGCCAAGTGAGTACTGTTCATGCTTTGAATATTTGCACTTAACCTTTGACTTACAAAACCAAAATGGGCTTCCCCCTCTAGCAATGTACATATCTGCAACCTTTTTCATGTCTCACCATGATATAGATAATTCATTTCATAATCCCTTTTCAATTTTAGAGTAGAATAGTAAAGGCAGTAGAACGAACATGTTTGACGAAGATGTTACCACAATCACGCTTATTTCTAGCGTGACGTACTTCTTGCGTTACGGTTTAAGAGCATGTTTGTCGGCGCAATTTCATTTTCGACCATCTTTTTCTTCAGGTGTAGCAACGCATCTGTGAATCACTTCACATTGGTACCGTGTTCTATATGAAGTTACTTAAACATGTCTTGAATACAGTTGTATCTTATAAAATAAGCCTGGAGCAGAAATCAACCATACCGCTACAAAAATGATGTACTTAGCACAACTTAATTTTCCAACCTTTTTTAAGCATTACCAAACTTTTAAGCATACTTATGTTATATGTTGTATTTACAAACGCCCGTCTCCTAATCCCGATAATAAAAGCGCAAAGTTTGGATGTTTTTGCACGGGACTTAGCGCGAGGTGTTGGGATGTCGGCAAATTTGAAAAATTGTTTTCTTTAATAAGGAGCTTACCTTCCCGGGGATTAGTGGGCCGAGGCCGGGACGGTCATATGAAAGCTGGGTATATAAATCATGTAATAATAATAATAATATGTTTTTGTATGCTTTTTTTGATTAGAAATTAATAGTTTTTTAATTTTTGCAATTTTCTGTGCGAAAAACAAAAGCTTTTGTTTATTATTTGTCGATATTTTGGTTCGAATTCAATGGGTATGTACTCGTTTTGAATATTAATCAGCTATCTAACTTGATTGAACTCTTAAACCATTGATGGAGGATTAAAAAAATAGTGGTATACCTGGGATTGGAACTACGTACCTTAGAGATATATCATCGTTTGTCGTCACCACATACATACAGATGTACGAGTATATGAAGCGTTTTATGGATTATCTTTAGGGTTCCATACCTAAATGGTAAAAACGGGTCCCTATTACTAAGACATCGCTGTCTGTTTGTCCGTTTGTTCGTTTATCTGTCGCCAGACTGTATCGTATGTACAGCATTAGCTAGGCAGTTGAAATTTTCACAGATGATGTATTTCTATTAACGCTATAACAAAAAATACTAAAAATAGTACAAAATAAATGTTTCTCGGGGACTCCCATACAAAAGACGTGATTTTTTGCTCGATATTAATAAATGATTTTAGACTAATATTATCGCGCAATTGATACATATTAAAATGTATCAATATTAATAAAAACAACAGATAAACGCTTGAAATATTCATAGAATATTTAGTTGTATATTCACTTAAAAATAATTTATTAAAATTAAATTAAATGAATATCACGTTTGACGACCCGCGTGGTGCAGCGGTCACCATACCGGTCTGACTCGCAGTGGGTCCCGGGTTCGATCCCCGGCCAGACAGACATCTGAATGATGAGTTTAGATTTCGGTTCTGGGTCTGGGTGTTTGTGAATTCGTCTTTATGTATCCATGGCAATAAATGACATATGCATAGCAAGAAATGACTGATTACTGATTACTGATGGCATCTACGATATAGGAGAAAATACTAATGTGGAGCTATGAGTGTAGAAAGCATTTATGTTTATGTTTGCTGTGTGGTGGGCTTCCATACAGATAACGGATTTTTTGCCGTGCCGAACCCTTCGTGCGTGAGTCCGACTCGCACTTAACCGATTTACTAGCATCATATAACACATCAGTCGCTGTTAACGTCAATCTAGTTTAATTCCAGCTTTTAATTTCCGATCATGACGTTTTTATGATTTCAGGAAGGCGGTTGGTAGTTCTCGCGTATTTGTAGGTCATAAAATTCCGAATCACTTACTACTTTTATTCCATAAATCATGTTTCTTCTATTATATTGCGACGTGTTCACACGTTGGCTTATACAATACTCCCTCTAAATAACACGAAGTAGAAGTTATATTAATTGAGAGGCGGTGTGACCGAGGCGGGAAATCGGGCGACAGAATCTGAAATATTGTGGCGACGGCGGCGTATCTTTTGTTTAATGACTTGTAAAGGTTTTAATGGAAAAAGTTCAAATGACCAGCTTTCAATTAGTTCATAATTCTCCAATGAAGCCTCCGATTGGAGTATTATTGGTCGGGGGCCGATTTCGACGGGTCCGTCAATTTATAGCAAAATTTATTTTAAATGGACATTAAAATTAATTTAAACGTTTAAGAGCCAATTTCAATCCCATCAAATATTTGTGTTAACTTTGTATTATAAACAGTAATGAAGTAGTTGTATTTTACAGCTTGCTACGCTGGGAACCGGGTTCAATCCCAGAAATGCACCTCTGTTACTTTTATGTTCTATGTGCATTACTAACTAGCTGCGCCCCACGGTTTCACCCGCGTATTAGTTACTACAAAGAAAACTAATTTATGTATTGATTGGGATAAGAATAAATATTATATTTATAAAAACAACTTCACAAATAATGCATTATTTTGGAAGAAATTTGGTTAGCATATAAAAGGGTACAGTGAGTTTACCTGAAAAGATAGACATATGCTGTCGCTGACTTTCTTTTAGAACTTTTAAAGGGGATCGATTCTGTCATACATAATTTTTACGAAACTTTAACCGTTTACGCAACGCATGCAGTGGAAGCTCTCATTAGAAAAAAAAACCCCGATTTTGAAACATTCTTCATTGGTGGTCCGCTCCTGCTGTTCTTAACGTGATGATATATAGCCTATAGCCTTCCTCGATAAATGGGCTATCTAACACCGAAAGAATTTTTCAAATCGGACCAGTAGTTCCTGATATCAGCGCGTTCAAACAAACAAACAAACTTTTCAGCTTTATAATATTAGTATAGATTGATGAACACGTGCTTCAACCGTGAAGGAAAAATGGCAAGGAAACCTATCTAACCTAAAACTTATTAAATAAAAAAAAATTGAGGATGGACTTTGCTACCTACGCAGTAAACATAGTGAACATAGTTCATTATGAAAACTGTTCTTACTCTAAAATAAAACCTCGACCTTGCAATAAAACACTAATGTAATGATGAAACGTTAATTCAGTGTACCAGAGTTACTTGGTCAGCATAAGCACCTATTATCACTTGAATACACTCATCTGGAACCTAACCGAGAACCTTTAGCATAAAACACGCAACTTCTAATACATTCCAGTCCTGATACGTCCACTTACGGCCCTACTGAATGAGCAAGTCCGAATCTGGGCCCATAAAAGCTCATCAATCGGGAACTTGTCGATGCTAATCGGTTCCGTACCAGTAGTGTCGCAGTGCGGGAGGCTGGGGGGAGCTAGACGCGGGGTGAGGGGAGATAGACGAGGGAGCTAGAACGGAGCGATCTAATTCGAACGCTGCAGCGAAATGTTATTGGTGTTAAACCCGGTGGCCGTAATCTGTCACCAATCGTAGGCTCCGAGTTTTGTTGTCAGTAGACGGTACACATGGTCGGCATTGTTGAGAGATTGGAATGAAATTTTATTGTGGTTCTATAAACGGATTACATGGGTTCAACTAGGCTTTTTAAGCTTTTAGTTGTCCTCATATTTGTCAACTGTTGTCAGATGACTAGGGTCCGTTTGTTTTCGGGTAATAACTTCACTTATCACGGAAATTCAGTGTAAATAAACCGTTTTAGTTTTGTACATTTGTTTTGGGAAACATTTATAAATTAGACGAACTTACCTTGAGTGATGTCTGATGTTAATTTTATGACCGCTTCGTTCTTCAGACAATTATATTTATAATGTAGTGTCCGTGCTCCACGTACCCGGTGCCGCGTTTTTGACCCACCAAAAAAAAAACAAAATGCATGCAGTGATAGTCTGTGGTGGCAGCCTATCCCGTCCGTCATGGATCCGTCAATGTCACTTTCTTAAGAGCAGTGGTCTCGTATTGGAATTATTTGGGTGTAGTAGTCCACGATTGTCAACGAGTTTTGGGGTGGGTAATTGCCTGAAAGATGAAGCGCTCATAAAATTAACATCAGACATCACTTAAGGTAAGTTCGTCTGATTTATAAATATTATTTCACGCTTCATCCTTCAGACAATTATACTTACAACGTAGATGTTCAGAGTTGATAATGGCAAAACAAGACTCACAGTTATTTTGTCAAATGTTTAATTTTATTTGGTTTGTATTGATATATCTATAATCTGGATCTGTGCTGTCTATAATGTCCTGTAAAAAATGCAGTTTGATGATATATAAAACAGGTGGTTGTTAAATAAAACAATTTCTGCCTAATAACAGCAGTGTTTGGCGCTGTTGTGTTCTGGTCTGAAGGGTGTGGTAAGGGAGACATACTTTTTCGAGGCATTCCATCTCAGTCCTCAGGGTGGCAACGCACCTGTGGCTAACCTTAGGTGAGATTTTGATCTTACCTACGACTGATTACAGATGTCCAAGGGCAGAAGTAGCCACATACCATCAGGTGGGCTGCATGCTCGTTTGCTACTTCCATACTATAAAAAAACATAAAAATACATTCAGGTATATTAAGGTGTCAGTTTTATTTATTTTTATTATTATTATTTATAAAGTAGGTACCATAATATTCACAATTATTATGAATTGGCCACCATAGAAAAACTATCAAAAAATCTTTGTTTGTTTGTTGTTTAGTCACTTTCATAAGTCATAAGGAAAAATGAGAAATAACTGTCTTCTGTTGTATGTATTTTTCCAAATATAAGATTTAATGAAATATTCTTATTATTTGTATTGGTCTTGGTTCACTTGTAAATTGTAAAATACAAATTGTTATGATTTATTATTACCATACATTTTTCATGCTAGTATCAGTTCAAAATATAAATCTTATTTGGATATTTAGAACCCATAACACCTGTAAATATGTTTGAACAATCTTAATCAACAAATGTAGGCGTCACATCTGCTTCTATTTACTGTACATTTGTCAAGTAAAACTGAAACATATGATATCCACGTTATTTAAGCAACTTATGGTATATCTCTGATGTAAAAAAGATAACCAATTGGGTTAAATTTTCCTCACAGTCTTTATTTTCCAATTTTAAAATAAATTAATAATAACTGATGAATTCGTTTTGTAAAGTAGCATAATAAACAATTTGCTAATTACTTAGAACTGTTCTTCAACATAGATCAAGCTGTGAAAAATTATGGGTAAATAATTTGATATGATTTAAAATGCCCAAAACAATAGCATATTTTTTATTGAATTTATGAACTATGAATTAAAAAAAATCACACTGCATTTTTTTTTTTGGTGGATCTAAAACGCGGCACCGGCTACGTGGGGCACGAACACTACATTGTAGGTATAATTGTCTGAAGGATGAAGCGCGAAATATTTTTTTTATTTCTATCAATGTTATCAAACGTATCAAACAAAGTATATTGGACTTGAGTTTTGAATTAACCCGAAGCTATGAAACACTCGCTTAAGCGTGATTTACTTGGCTCCGAAAGCATCATTGAGCGTTAAAAAAAATGTCTTTGTGATGCACATGATTGATGTTATAGGGCTACGAAATTGGACTGAAAATTTGCTGATAATCTCTTTAAATTTGATTTAGGATCCTACTCCATCCTCAATGAGAGCAACACATCTGTATCTGGCGTCAAATTAGGACGGACATATTTTGTATCATAAAAGTTAATCGTAGTTTCTACAAATTTTTAACGATTTATACTATTTAGGTACATTTTATTTCTATTTCCGCTTAAAGTATCTCTTGAATTAATTATTTACGTTTCACAAACAGTCAGTTCTATCGGTCGCAAAAACTTGATCCGGTCTAATTAGCAGGCCTCAAGGGGTCTAAAACACAGGGGTATTGTTTGGCGAGGGGTGCAAGGGACATGAATATTGTACCGGACTCACAAGGGTCCACTTTGTTCGGCTGTCTTCAGCAGGATAAAGGGCAATGATTAAATGTCAGGCTAGGAACGAATTGTCAGACTCGACAAGCAGTTGCGGTAGGTTTTAATTGTGTTGAGTATTCTGTTTGTAATATTCATTTCTCGATATAACTCTTCACTCTAACAGGTAAGTAAGATTGTTAAATTATTAAAACAAACAAACGATTGTTTAAAAAGGATTGATTGCCTTTCAGTTGATTGTTTTTGAGAAGGTTTTTATTTTTATAATAATTATCAAATTTATTTTAACGCTTTTTATGAGTTTGTTTTAAAATAGTTACAGAAAAGTGCTATAATAATTTAAGTACCCATTTTGTTATAAGCATAAATAACACGTCTTTTCCTCCTCTTCTGTTTCTGTTTACAGACGCCATATGTAAAAAATTACTCGTAATAATTCGAGCATGATATTCACCTGTTACATAAAGTAAAGTAAAAGTAATGTCAAAGTTATTCGAGATTAGGTTGTAACCGTAGTTTTGATGTCGTCAGATTTTTTTATAATTTTCAAGAAACAGTGCGCTTTTATTTTGTTTAATATGAAATCGAATTAGTAAGCGAAGCTTCAGCCCATAGTAAGAGGACACTGGTGTCGATGGACATATGTGATCAACCCCAAATACTTTTGGAGACCTTCAATTTACTGATGTATTGATACACTCGAGAGCTAAGATAAAATACTTCATTTCAATATACCGGGTTTATTTATCTTGATTAAAATGTGATTTTTTTTTATTTTGTTTAGACCTACGTGCTGTTTATATTACTACCGGATGGGAATACGACCTTAACTGAGTAGATAGGTTAGAGACCGTCTAGATTAGTCTTTATGGTATTCAGTTTCTTGACATTGTGTATGTATCCAGTTGGTTTTAAATTTGGGTATATATTTTGATAACGAGTACGAGGTTATTATGATTCGTCAAAACAACGACTGTATACATTTTCAACCATACATTGCAATGATGGGTGTAAACGTAGGGACGTAAATTCGTTGTAAAAGCAAAACTTAGGGTATTATGCTATATACCTCTATTAAATTAATAAACTCAAATATATAATATATCTATTAGCTGAACGAAACCATGATCAAACCGAGTATTCCGTAATCACACCTACAACGCAAGATTGTATCATTTTATTTATCAAGTGTCGATATGTTGTGGCACCCGTTAATCCCGGTAATAGCTGTGTTATCGGACGACCGTTGTTGGCTATCATTGTCTCGTGCGCGATTATTATTTAGTACGAATGAATTGATTGGTTATCTTGTGGCATACGTCTGCACGTGGTTTTCTCTGTGTCTAGAACGAGTTTGTTATGATTGCTCAAAACAATCATTGTTCACCTTTTCGCCAATCATAGTAAAGTATGATATGTCCGAAAACGAAAATGCTAGCATGCAATGTACTTTGAAATTTATGAAAAAACGTAAGCAATAGCTGTATTGAAGAAACGAAATAAACTCGTACTAAGAGATACTAAGCGCTCTCGTTTATGAAAACGATTAAATGAAATTAAATGTCATTATTTTGCATAGGGCTACCGAGTCACTTACAAATTGTCAGTTATCTTTTTTTCTTACACTAACACCGGGTCGAATGAAGTAGCAAACGAATATGTATTTGGTTTATCTGTATGTTTAGTACGAGTTAATTACGTTTCCTCTAAACAATCATTGTTTATGTTTTCACTGTATGGTTATTGACATTAAAAACTTGCAATCTAGGTACTTTGCAATGACGAGCGAAAACGTAAACAATGATTCTTTAGAGGAAACGTGATAAACTCATACTAAAGGTACTGGTGGTAAATTGTCATAACCGCGCCTAAATATTTGCAATTATTATATTTATTGTAAAGGAGGATTACAGTTTGAACGTAAGTTTTCTACAAATCTGTATTGTTCCTGAGGGCTAAGTTGAAATTTTACATCCTGCAGACTGCTAGGTTAGCTAATGAAAAACGGGTAAACTGGTCCCGCTTCGGAAGGAGGGACGGTTGGCTGACCTGCCATCCGCATACCGGCCGATAGTTTTGCTTGACGACACAAGCGAGCTCTTTGAGCGTTAATCGCCGCCGAGTTACGGGGCCGAACTTGGATCCTCGTCAGTTCAGTTTCCGTCGGGGCAGATCCATCATCGACGCAATAACTCGGGTGAGGGCTCTGGCGGAGACTGCAGTGTCTCGGGGTTTCGTGGTGCTGGCGGTGTCCTTAGACATTGCCAACGCATTCAACACGCTGCCCTGGGTCTGCATCAGGGAGGCGCTCAGGTACCATAGGACGCCTGGATACCTGAGGAGGATTCTGACCTCGTACCTCTCCGAGAGAGCCGTACGCTTCCCGGCGCGGTACGGGTGGGTCCAGCGAGTGGTGACGTGCGGTGTTCCACAGGGGTCAGTCTTCGGACTTCTCCTGTGGAACATCGGATATGACTGGGTGCTTCGCGGAGCCAATTTGCGGGGTGTCGATGTGACGTGGTACGTGGATGACACCCTCGTAACGGCCCGTGGAAGCACCTTCAGGGATGCGCGTGTGCTGGCGACCGCGGGCGTCGCCCAAGTTGTGGCACGCATCCTGCGGCTGGGGCTGGAGGTCGCCCTAAACAAATCCGAGGCTCTGTTTTTTCACGGGCCTCGGATGGCACCTCTCGCGAGTGCACAATTGGTAGTTGGTGGAGTGTCCATCGCTGTCGAGCGGACGATGAAGTACTTAGAACTCGTCCTCGACAGCCGGTGCTTTCACGGGAAGCATGGGACTTTCACCTTCCGCCTTACGCAGGTCCTCTCGGGGCAGGGCTGCTTCGGGCGGTACCTGTGCAGGGTGGTCGGTTGTGAGCCCACGGACGTGTATCACGAGTGCGGCTGCGCCACAGATACAGCGCAGCATACGCTGGCAGCGTGCCCGTATTGTGTGAAGCCACGTGCAGCACTCGTGTCGACAGTCGGAACGGACTTATCCCTGCCCGCCGTGGTTAAGGCTATGGTGAGTAGTGACAGGTGTTGGAAACGTGTTGTCTCATTCTGCGAGGAGGTGATAGCACGCAAGAGCGAGGCGGAGCGGGCAAGAGCGGCGGTTGAGCCACCAGAGTCCACTCGACGCAGGGGGGTCGGGCGCAGACGCCTGGCACATGACCGACGTCTGCCCTCGTAACAAACATCCGGGTGCCAGACGGGGGTCTGATTCCCGGGTCATGCTGTTGCGGCGGATGACGTGCATACTGAAGCACGTCATATTATGTTTGTGTGCGGGGATGGGCCAGCAGGACGTCCCCTTAAGACGAGCCTGACTACGCGGGCGCCGCCGGCTGGATCTACGGAAACAGTTCTTCGTTCCTGTGTCCGAGTCACTCAAGGTGGCAGAAGGCACACCGTGGGGTTTTAGCCGGTAAGAGTCCGGCATAACCATCTGCGTCTCCCCGTGGCGCAGTGGTATCCATGACGGATTTACTCACGTAAAAAAAAGAAAAAAAAAGCTAATGGAATGGGAGAAATTGTTTTCATGTTTGCGATTCTAAATGTATAATTCTCGTATATCGTATATCTCGTATTTGCAAAGTAACTATATCGAAATTAAAAAAAAACCTGTCTCAGATAATTTAATACTTTCTTAGTCGATTTAGTGGTTTTTTAAGCAAAAAATACATACATATATGTATGTAACATATATATGTCGGAGACGGACTATAGTTTGAACGGTAAAAGTAGCGCGGCACGAGTTCAAACAGATGGCAGCACCATCGCGATGAAGCGTGAACGGCGCTCGGTTTCCATAGCAACTGTTATTGGTTTGCTCGCTGTGGTTAATATTCTGCTAAATCAAATTGTTAACGTAATGAAAGTGTATTTTCTGTATCTCGATTACTCACGTAATCGCCCACGTGATATTGAGCTAATAATTCTGACGATCCGCCATATATGTAATAGTAGAAGTAGCAAATGTAAAAAATGGTGTTAAATAATAATAAGCAATTTTAACACTACCTTTAAGTAGTAATGATTATATGATTTATAACAATTATACATTATGTGACATAGGCTATATTATTAATACCAATATTTTTATTTTCAAAATAAACAGTATTATATTAATTTTCTTTTTTTTTTGAAATATTTGTATTAATGTAAAGCCTAGAACATGCGAGTGAAAATAAATATAAAGTATCCAATTGCGTCAGAAGGAGGGAAATGTTTTTGGAGCATATGTATGTATGTTTGTATGTATGAGTATTTCTTTGTCACGCGTTACAGCCCAAACGGCTTGACAGATTGTGATGTATGACATATCATTACAATTGTCTCAGTTTGGAGAGTGACATAGACTATATATTAAAAAAAATGGCGCCTGCTAATGGGGGATAAAGAGACGACTTTTTTATGATTACAACAACATGGGTATCAAATGAAAGTTAATTACAAGACCGTTCCAAATATATATATATATATATATTTGGAACTATAATATATATGTATATATACATTATAATACTTTCATGTTACATTTGCGCTTGATGTAGACGTATTTAAACAAGTATGTTTTGTTAATCTGCGAAGTTATTAAAGTGGTTTTCAATAAAGCTTAGGCTTATACATTTTAACCGAAAACTCGATGTTATTTATCTAACCGCAATATTTAATACACTATTAGAGTACAATTCACATGAACAAACAACAGTATATTTAACCCGAACCTAAACAACGTTACACACACACGAGCACACCTCACGATCGCAATTAATTAAACTCGATTGTAAAAACAAAGAGAACATTATTATTGAATAAAACAATTTAAATAAATATACTTTTATAATAGAATTAAAATACTCGATTGCTAAATGTGCGAGCACATAAATCCTTACAGGATCGTTTTAAATGTATATAGATAGAAAAATACGTTTTGTTGTTTCTACATAATGAATATTGCATGGAAAACAGAATACTGATAATTTACCAGGTTCGACCGGAGAGGTACCACCGCCAAGGTGGAAGAAAGTAGTTATTACCTCATTTTCATACAAGACGACCTTATTAGTCTTCCACTGAGTAGCAAAATACCTGAGATTGAGTTTAGGTAGAACTCCTGGTCAATATAAAGTTGCTTCAGATATCCATGGGCGGTAGTAACCATCAGGTGAATTCCATGCTTGTTCGCTACTTCAATCTAATAAAAAAGAAACGAAATAACAAAGATATATAGATTTAAAATATTTACATTTTAACGCTTACAACTCAGGTTTTTGTACCTGGTAGATAATAACCAAGGTAGAGTTCATCTGTCGAGTCACACTATATTAGTCATAGTAATAATATTGGATTTTAACACATCTTTAGTTATAATTATATATAAAACATTGAAAAGATAAAATGTGTTATGGGCCTTTATTCTTCTATCATTATATTCTGACAATTGAAATAATATAAAGGAATTGAAATAATATATTCAATTCTGACAGAATAACATTACCTACTAAGGCACTCGATTGAGAACGACCTTATCAAAGGTCTGTCAATTTTAGATCTTATTTCTTGTTGGACATTACCCCGAAGGAACGACAGTGAAATCAAATCTGAGATGAAAGCCCAAGTAGTCTACAACGAACTTCAAGTAACAAAAATCTAACAACTCAAAGACTAAATGACTAGTGGCAAGTTGTTAACATAAATAATCATTAATTATTGTTTAAATATGGTAGAACCCTTTGTGTTTCACGACCAGAGATGGTGCCTCTGCCGCTTAATTCTGCCTAATAACGTCAGTGTTAAGCGATAATGTGTTCGGGTTTGATTTCTGGTGGGGAGACATACTTATCCGGGGCGTTCCAATTTATCTCAACTTCTTCAGCGGTACAAACGCATCTGTCGCCAAACTAAGGTCTGATTTAATCTTATCTTAAGTTGAACTTGTCCATGGGCGGCAATGACTGTTTACCACTAGATAGACTGCATGATCGTTTGCTACATCCATATTAAAAACGTTTTGATATTACAACTAATAGTATTTTTATCCATACTAACCGTGCCCACTCGGTTTACCTTTTCTTTTTTAAATTGTATTATTAAATTGTAACAACTTATGACAGAGTGATGAATTTTTATCAAACATACTTTTCAAATTCAGCAGTTATGGTTTGACGCAGCTTCAAACGTGCAGACAAACAGACATTCAAAAATATGTTGTATAAACAAATCACAAATATATCTTTGAAGTAATACTTCATAGTTGTAAAAGATCGTTGAGATTTGAAAGTCCATAAAATGAAAATGCATTACGAAGGCTGTTGTCAGAGCTACAACTCGATGGCGCTGTACCCCTTTCTGAATAAAATTACGCTAACGAATTAATTCATAGCTTGTATAAAAGTTCATGTTTGGTTCATTCGAAATTAGATGTTCGAATATGAGATGCGATGACTATTTTATCGATTTTTGAAAAAGTATATGTCTTATATATTATTAATAGATATATTTAATCACTACATAGTATAAAAC
>MOOZ01044715.1:54450-65142 GCA_002930495.1 Cecropterus lyciades | reverse complement strand
CTGCAATACAAAGAGAGTATTGAGGTCTGAAGAGCACCCCCACAATCGTATACGTATTAACTTAAGTAAATGTTTATTTGTCTCCTTTACTCGAAAGAAGTATCCTATTGATTATGACTATACAATTATCGGTGTCAAGATTAATAAAACTAATATTGTAAAAGAGTGTACTCTTTGACTCAAAATTAACATTTTCCGACCATATAGATAAAATCGTTAACAAGGCCTACAAAAATATAGGTTTTATTTTGCGGTTAGGTCGTCGTTTCTCTGATGTTCGTTATCTTTAGGTTTTATACTTCTCGTACATAAGAAGCACTCTTGAATTCGGAAGTATCATTTGAAATTCTCAGTACATCACGCACGTTCAAAAGTTAGAAAGTATACAAAGTAAGTTTATGAAGCATGTGGATGCTCGTTATTTCCTTAAATTTAAGAATTATGAGGAGTCCTGCGCTTATCATCATCTAATGCCTCTAGAAGGTAGACGTAATCTGCTCGAAATGATTTTCTTATATGGTATTTGTAATGGTAAACAGACATACTAAAGCAAGATCAAAATTAGCTAGTAAGCTGATTACATAGAACATATAACAAAAAAATTAACAAAAATAATGTATGATACTATAAAGTCAATGTAATATCTTACTTACCCATTATATATATATATATATATAGCTACTCTACTTTGCTTTGCTACTCTCTAGGACTAAGATGGTCGTCTTAAATGAAAGTGAGTCGGCAACGACATCCGTCCACCCCTCCGAAACGCAAGAACTACAGTACGCTTCAATTAGATGTATCGGGGGTATTTGCTTGATCGGACAAACTCTATCACCTTGCATAACCTTGCAATGTACTTTGCAATGGTGAGCGTAAACATAAACAATGTTTTCTTTGAGAAAACGAAATAAACTCATACTAAGGTTAACTGCTTTATGATAAAAGTATCTGTGGCGGTGCCTTCATGTTATCACTTTTAAAAGTTGAAGAGAAGTTTAACTTTATATCCTGATTCTACGTACTACGTTTTGTTGCTTACAATTTTATATTAACGCTACGCTGCGTCGAAATTTATCACACCGTTACTCCGCTCCGGGCAAAACGATCTAATCGATCAATGAGATGGGTGACACAAGCGTTTATTTCTTTAGGAAGTTTGTCACGCATAAATAATTTGGTACCATTTCATAGCTTTAAAGGCGTTACGGCGTAGAAGTGCTACGTCGTAGACCTTTTGCTACGTTTCGTAGATGCCTGCGGACGTTTGAATCACTTAAATTAGGTACACGTTAATTAAAAACCACTTTACATTAAAATAATTGAGTGTAGTTTATTTACTGTGTCTTATGAAATATATTTATATAAAGTAGGTCAAAAGCGAAATAAACTGTTTTAACAAACAGCATTAATGGATTGAGTTCGCTATAATTAATCATGTTCTGTTAATGTATGTCTAGACACTAGACGTACTGAGTGAAATGAGTATAACTTTATGATTGACTGATATTGCGAACGTATTTTCATCTTTTATTTGATACCATCGCGGAGCAAATTCGAATTTTCAACATTTCATAAAAATCCCGCGTTGGCGTCAAGTCAGCAATTCTGCAGCAGACACTATTCTACAAAAATTTAATCGTAACTCAAATGAAAGCCTTTAGGTGACGTTCGGTCTTATTGTCGCTCGGAGTGCAGCTAACAAACTTATTCCTCAATCACAACTCTCTTTCAAGTCCAGCGCGGCAGTAAAACGATTTATGCAATAAAAGCAGTTTCCCTTAACAGAATCGTGCACCGCGGTGCGGCCAAATGAGATTAGCCTCGCAAACCACCCTCCCCCCTACGCCGCCGCGCCCTGCGGCCGGATTAAAAATATTGTATCCATTTGTTCCACTCCATACAATCCGATGCATGCATGAGGGTTTAACCATACCGCTGCTCATGCCGACGGTTACACGACGACGATAACACGACGGTTCAAATATTAAAATGTTAATTAAACTGAAATTGAGTCAGGATAGAGATTTAACTACTTATATAATATTTTTAGTGCGTTGATTACATTACCTATGATAGAAAATAGTAATACCTATAATGGGTAATAGGTACCTTGATAAGGTATCCGAAATCAAAATAGTACATGAGTTTAAATGAAACTAAACACATTCTAAAACACAATATATATTACTTATGTGCATAGTAATACACACTAAGTTATAGCATAACATGTTAAAACTGCGTAGCTTATACTATCTTTATTTCAAGGTAAAGAGACGCTACAAAGATAATCATAAATCAGGAAGATTCCACTTATTTCTACTATTCTTCCATCATTGATTTTTGTTACAAAAAAATATATATAGATTTTTAAAAATTGTTAAAAGCACTTTCATTTTCTTTGTCTTGAATCATAACTTTTTCATAAAATTTTAAAGGGAAATTACCAGTGAAACTACATATAATTGGGGTTAAATATGACCCGTCAACATTCTAGTGTTAAGCCAGTCGACTGTAGCTGGTTTATTTCTTTATTCGCACTAACTCCTAGGACAGCGGAAACTATGTACGTCCACGCGCTTCCATTTTATTGGAATTCCACTTGTTTTTGTATTTGTTACAGTCGGATGGACAGCTGCCATTCAGGCACAGAGTTTTGATGCTTTGAATACATTTTTATATAACACTAGACTTTGATCGCGACTACCTACATACTGTACTATTATATAAAACGCGCTATGATCCAAAGCAATACTGATTGTATTGTTTTTTTTTATATCATGATATTTAAATCCCTTAAGGTAGTTAAATATTAAAATAATATTTCTTATCAGGAGTTTATATCATAAAATAGATCAATTGTTCCTTTTTTAATTAAAAAACGCTATAAAAGCGGAAGGATGCTTAAACACAGGTTGTGAGTGAAATGTGTGTATATTTGTTACTCTTTTACGTAAAAACTACTGGTCAGATTTTGCTAAAATTTGGCACACAGGTAGTTTATAGTCTATTTTAACATATAGGATACATATAAATCATAATCGATATAAACTTGATCGAAGCGGGCGACGCCACGGGAAGAAGCTAGTCTTATACAAAAATGAGCGGGCGCATAGGCGCTAAATCAATTCAGTCTCATACGTATCCGAACATCTGTTTATTATTTACTCCATGACTGGCATATCCTTCGCTTATTGGGCGAAATTAAATCAAGGTCGGTGGCAGAGTATTCTTTCGCTAACGAAGCGAGCCATATACAAGATAGTAAGAAATTTGAATTTTTAAACTCGTCTTGAATATGGCGAGATTCGTAATGTTCGAGATATTTTTATTAACTCGCGTACATTGAGCAAGTTTTAATAAATTTATATTACTTTCAGGAGTAGTCATGAAAGCCGTACAATTTGTTAAAGCCGTACAAGTTGTTGAGAAAAAGTGACCTATTTATATTATTAAAGGCCCATATGGTGGAGGGGTCACAATAACGGTCTGACAGCAGTGGGTCCTGGGTTCGATCCCCGCCCCGACAGATATCTGAATGAGGAGTTTAGATTTCTGTTCTGGGTCTGAGTGTTTGTATATTCGCATTTGTGTGTCCATGGTACCCACGGCACAGGAGAAAATCCTGGCGTGGGGCTATGAGTGTTGAAAACGTTTATGTTTTTATGTTATGTTTATTATATGTAAGTCTATTTTTGAAGCCATATATATTTTGGTGCGTTAGGAGGTAACCAGTGTGCATATTATCAGTGAGTTATAAGTTATATTGACAATATAAACGTTATTCATAATTTTATTTTTTTATAATCTAAATATTTCTATAATCTGTATCATATAATGAAAATTAAAATACCGAGCGATATTTTTCTAATTTTCATAACTTCTAATTAATAACCTAATATTCTGTGTTTCATCTAAAGATTTTCCTACATTTTGATTTTCTCGACTCGAACGCCCATGTCAAGCGTCCCGGTATGATAATAATTAAGAATAAAAATAACCGGTCAAATGAGAGTCGGACTCGCCCACGAAGGGTTCCGTACCATTATCTAGAAAAAACGGGAAAAATTAAGTATGTTGTATGTGAGCTCCCATAAAATATTTATTTTATTCTGTTTTTGTTGTTGTATTTGTTGTTATAGCGTCAGCAGAAATACACAATCTGTGGAAAATTTCAACGGTGTAACTATTACGGTTCATGAAATACAGGCTGGTGACAGACAGACGGTCAGACGGACAGATGGATGGACAACGAAGACTTACTAATAGGGTTCCGTTTTCACCCTTTGGGTACGGTATTCTAAAAATGATCGCTAGTTTAAAATAAGCGCAGTAACAAAGACTGACCACACAGATAAACTTCCACAAGCTATTTAAACGTCCTTAAAGCTTTTAAAGTGGAGTGAAGTCAGATAATGCCATTTGCATGAACAATCGTTTGACTTTAATCAAGGAGTTGGTTGGCTCACTGAGTTTGAGTTGAAAAGTGCAAGGGTTGATTAAGAGGGTCCGCTCAGAATAAATTAGCTGCAGCGGTCACTCGACGACAATTAGCATATTGTTAGGAAACGAATGTATATGTGTACAAATTATTTTGTATGGGATTGAAGTAGCAAACGAGCATTAAGTCCTGATGGTTAATAGGCAATGCTACTCGTGAACAACTGTGAGCAACTTTATATAAGACAGAAAATTTATTCGAAGTCAATCGCAGTTTTTGAAGTGAAGCTTCTTTAGAATCATTGTGATTTGAAATTTGATGAAACGAAAATGCGATATGAAAGCAGTTGTCGACGCTACAACTACATTGAGCTGTACCCCTTATCTGAATCACGCTAACGAGTTAAAGCAATACTCTGTCAATATCTCTACTAAGCCGCTTGTGAAAAATGAAAACCACAAGGTAATGTAACATTAAATGGGGTACATACTCGTTTGCTGCTCTTACTAAAAATATAGAGAGGTACATCGCTTGTTTTTCCAATAAGAATCACGCATGCATAGGATTTTGCTGAAATGTGAATTATTATTTTTATTTGTCAATAGCTAACAGGCAAGTGGTATACTTGATACAATTGAGGGCAGGCTTTTGCCATCCTTTATTTGCCCAGCGCCCACCCAGAACAAATAAGAATTCGCGTATACTACCTACCTTACACACACATCTTAGCACGCACGCAAACGAACCAAATAGCGTGTGCCTAGGAGTACACGAAAATTTTATTTAATTGTAACATATTATTTGTCCTTAAACATCAGTCGAATGAATACAACCTAAAGTTAAAAATTTACATAAAACACAACATTCTCAAATATGTTTCTGATAGGAACAATACCGGCATATTTTCCTATTTGTTTCGCAAACACCCCAAAGATATGACAGATATTGTTTGGTAGAAGAATGTCGAAGCGACACTCGATATTAAATATTTGCGCCGTGTCTCGTGCGATCTTGTTTGCGCCACTTATGTGTTGACGTGATTTTTATGGCACTATCTATTGCATTTTAATATCATTATCAGTATTAGTGATAGCGTAGTGGTAATTTCTGATGAACTAACTTCAGATCTTTTGAAATTACCATCACTATCACTAGATACTAAACCAGTGTAGTTCGACCTTGGAGGTACCACCACCACGCCTACTTGTAGCGTAAAGCAGTTATGCGTTTCGGTGGAAGGGTGTGATTGCCGTCTCTCTTATGTGAGAGGCGACCATCTAGTCCTTGGGAGTAGCAACGCATCTGCAATCGACTTCAGGTAGAACACCTGTTCTATTTGAAGTTGCTTACAAATGCCCATGGCGGCAGTAACCACTTACCAAAAGGTGTATTTGTGTATGTATGCTCGTTTGCAAACTGTCATACAAAAAATCAGCTAACTGTCACAGCTTTAAGAAAATTAAACAGCGGTCTCTGTACATACGTTCAAATGTGTTATATATTATCTGATAAAATACACAATTATACATATATACCTATCGCAGCGACTATTACTGCCTTATACTAGCAATAACAAGTGCTCTATTCTACCTTAAAGGATCTAAGACGTTTACAAGTAACGCCTTACCATCGTGCGTTCCGCGTTTCTATAAATATGAAGTAGCAAAGTTACATTTTGAAGTCGATCACAGCTGCGCCGCCACTTGTAAGGACTAAAATAGTCGTTTCATATCTTATTAGGTATTGCCATCAGGTATGAAGTATATCCTTTTATATATTAACTTTTTGATAGGATACATTAGCATCCACATTCTTTAAGTGAAACGCAAGACCTGCTCACTTTAGGAATAGGAGAGGTTCTGTTACCTCCACCTCTTGCAACATTTCAAATACATTACTCATTGGGTACTTTCATTTTAAACGCTTTCTAAACTCATAGCCCCATTCTAGGATTTTCTTCCTGTGTTGTGGTGCCATGGACACACTAAGACGAATACAATTACACCCAGACCCAGTACAGAAATCTAAACTCATCATTCAGATGTCTGTCTGGCCGGGGATCGAACCCGGGACCCACTGCGTGTCAGACCGGTATGGTGACCGCTCCGTCGGCTCCGTTCCGCTCCGGTCGTACTTTTATTTTAAAAAGTTATAAATGATTTTAATTATATAAAGTATATTTCATTGCATAATTATAGTCCCCATAAACCACAAATCACTGATCGTGCGTCTTCATAAGGCTTCATTAAAAGTACGATAGGTATTAATTCAATTTGTAATAGATTTATCGTTTCTATGTCACGAATCTATGAACTGTCTCTTTCACACTCAGGGCGTGGGAAGAGATGGATGTTTAATAGTATAGGCTAGGAGGTTGTTATTATTTGTTTTTAGTTAACGTTTCACGTTCACTTATTCATGCTAAAATTATTTACTTCACAGGTGCCATGGCATTGTATAGCCCCTTCATCGCAACGGCTGCACAAAAAACTCAGACAGACACTTACCAATCAGGTACATTACATGTATCTGAATATTTTGCGCTGTTGATAGGTAAGGTGTTTTAAGGTGACATTGGTTTTCTTGTTTATGTCCAATGTGTATATTATATATCTCATTATCATCCATCAGCCTCTCGACGTTTAAAACTTTATTGTTCAGGTTGTCGGTCCATCTGGCTGAGGAACGACTTATGCTCCTTTTGATTAAACTTAATGGCTACTCAGTACCTTTCTTACGCGTAAAAAACTGGTAATCTGTCAAGGTATCCTACACCTACCTCGACACCTAGACTATAAACGTAGCTAGGATTGAAGCCAAAGAAATAATAGATATAAATATAGGGATTAATAGTTCGACGAAGCCTTAATGCAACATTCAATTTGTGAACTGATTTATTATCTTACAGTCGAACTGCCCCTGAAACACGAGTTTACTTTAAAACATTTCAGCTTCATAATGCCGGCTTATTTTAAAAAGAAAATAAAAACTGTCCAAGTACGATTTTTACGGAGAACAAGGAATTCCGCACAGAAATTATATCTCTTGATCATATTTTATGATATAGTAAAGGCGATTCGGTAAAATTTTCATAACACACGCCATCACACGTAAACGACAGGCTTAATTTTGGTGTGATTATTGTATTTGTAAATACTACCAGTTTGATCGATTTGCTTTTGTATATAAAGGTACTTCGAACCTGGTCTAGGTTTGAAGTACCTATTATGAAAAAATGAAAAAATTGACCTTCAACTCCTCAACCCTGATGAATCTTGCATCATCAGGGTTGAGTAGTTAAAGGTCAATTTTTTCACTTCAAGCCTAAGCGATAACAGTTATTTTTATTTGGTGCTTGCGGATATATAATGAGATTGATAGGCAGTGACTATGATGAAAAAATTGGCCTTCAACTTCTCAATCCCGATGATGTAACATAAAAGTAAACGTAAAACTAATCGAGCAGGGCGAAGCAGCGCCCTGCGAGCGGGTGCGCCCAGTTCATATAAATACAGACCTAACCTTTATTTACCTCTATATAATTTATAAAAGTTTTGTTACTCGTCGCTTAGTATTAAATTTTACATGATTTGCTGGAAGAATTTACGTTTGAATTTACGTTTGTACTTATGTTTCAATTTAAGCTTTCGTGTAAGATTATATTTACGCAGTAAATTAGTGATATTATATGAATACAAATATAAATTAATCATCACTAAAAGCGTGGGTAGAAATATATTTATCAATAAATAGAAACCGACTTGTATGGCACAAAAAAGCAAAAAAATAATTTAAATATACATATGTTGGTTGTCAAACACAGTACATAGTTCATAGTCCTGAAATTGGAGTTCATATATTATAGTTGTAGGACATAGATTCGTCGTTGCGATCTAACAAAATATGTTGAGCGCCGACTTCGGGACTATGTACTGTGTATGTCAGAAACCAACATATATTTAAATTATTTTTTTGCTTTTTTGTACCATAGAAGTCGGTTTTTATTATTTATAAAAAAAAATATTCATCAATAATATCGAAAAACATGGTCATAGTATAATTGAAATTCAAGTGAAATGGGGTTATATCTAAAGTCAATCACAGATGCGTTGCCACTCCCGAAGACTAAGATCCCCTTCCAACGAAACGAAACTGATTCGCTAGAAATAGGGTAGCGTTTAAAATCCCCCGGTCGTCCATACTCATTGTATCACTCAGCCAATTTTACTTTATATTACTTACGGCTGTTAGTAAATAAAGCTTGGAACAAATTATACTTTACTAGCTGAAGTACCCGTGCTTCGCTACGTGTCAAAAAAATTAGGTCTTACTCGCTTACCGTTGGAGGTACATGAAAAGTGATGAGGATCTTGCGGATGGAAAAATAAATGAAAAATTTTACTAAAAAAATTAAAGTTTTTAATTAACAAATAAAATATAAGGGTTGATCGTAGAGGGGTGAAAATTTAGGGTTGAATGTATTTTTGTATGCTGTGTCATAAAAAAATAAAAACAAAAAAATTTGCTTAAAAAATAAAAAATAAAATTTAGGGGTGGCCTACCCTTAACATTTAGGGGGATGAAAAATAGATGTTGGTCGATTTTCCACCCTGGCCGACAATCACGCTAAGGATCACAAAAATCGGTCGAGCCGTTTCGGAGGAGTTCAAGTTCGAACACCGTGACACGAGAATTTTATATATTAGATTTATATCAGCGATGGCATGGAAGTCAAATCAGGCTTGTAACACCTATAAAATTTTTAATAAAAATAATAAAATAGCTCGGACAAACGAAGAAAAAGTTGTAAATCAAATCAATAAAAATATTTATCTCAAACATTAAAACATGTACTCATGTATGCATGGTAGTGTGCGTGCACGAATGTGAGTGTGTGTGTGTATATAATAAGCTCCGTTATTAATTATCGTCACAATAATTATTTAAATATTTTAAAGAGCATTACAGAACCCTAAAGCCGTTAAACTACGGGTCATGCTCCAAAAACTCTCATATAGAGAGGAGACTTTGCTCAGTGGGTCAGCGAATGGGGTTTATTTTTACATATTGCAACACTGTTGGGAACACTCATTTATTAACTGCAGAATTTTTATCTGTTAAGCAGGAAATGGCTTTTAGAGGTAAACTGAACGCTGTTTTCAGACAATAGGCGTTTTGTGTCCGCTCTTTATTACACTTCCCTCTTATTAAGGTTGAACTTTGTAGTACTCTGTTTGAAATAATAACAATAAATAAACTTCATTTTGAATATAAGCAATACAGTAAATATATAAACCTTTTTACATAAATTTAGGCAAAGGTTAGGTACGTTCATTTATAACAGCCTGATACTAGAATTTTCTCGTATTGTGGGTACATAATACATGAACACCTACACCCAGAACAGAATCTAAATTCAGCATTTAGATGTCTGTCGGGGATCGAACCCGGAACCCACTGCATGTCTGACCGGTATGGTGACCTCTCCGCTACGCGGATCGTCGACTTATAACCTTTGCCTAGTTCTTTGGATGTTGTATATTGTGCTGCAAATCTGACAAAATTTGGTCAAGTCGCAAGGCAGGTGACAGGTTTACTTTGTAATCTGTGTAGTATTGATACCCACTGCAGTCACCAACACTCATGCAGGCACGGCGATTATTGACATAACCCCCATTAGGCGAGGCCTACGTCCAGAATTGGATCTCAAAAGTGTAACGGATGAATGGATTATAAGTCCCGGGTACTGCTAGTAGAATTTAAATTTATAATCTTATCCACTTATAATGAACCCGGAAACTCGTAGAAACCTACAAAGTGACCTAGCGTGCGTAATAGTGCACGATCACTAAGCCATTAGCCTAGCCTTCAATTATCTACTTGCTCACTCAAGTCAAGCCAGAAGCAATTAACGTCCCATTTTTTATAATAAATAAATAGCAATGAAGCATATAGTGATCCTGTGATTTAAGTAAGAGTTTTTATTTTCCCCCATCGTTACAAAGTTCCTTACAAGCCATGGCCGAACATAAACGTACAATAAAAATTGCAATTTGTTGACGAAAACATAAGCAATTATTGTTTTGAGGAAACTTAATAAACTCGTAGTTAGGGCATTGATTCTAAGTAACAACTATCACAATGGACAATGGATAGTATTTGATTCATAGCCGAGATCGATAAGATGTTAAGGTGGTAGAGCACTTTGTGGTTCGACTCTGCAAGCACCACTGCCACACCTATTTCTGCCT
>MOOZ01044715.1:43799-54340 GCA_002930495.1 Cecropterus lyciades | reverse complement strand
AAATTATCCCGAGCGCATTCGTTATTTCCTGCAGTATTGAATTGTAATTTCACGCAAATATGCCAAATCCGATTACAATACTCACTGTGCATTAAATTGAGACTTTCATTCTGTCAATATTTCGGTCAAAGAGTTGTAGATGTTCAATATCGATATAAATAGATAATTATAGAATACATTCTAGTCAAACTATCGATTGATTTTAAACCATTGACATATGATTTCCGATCCAACCAGCCTATTATTGCCCCACTGTTACAACAAGTATCAGAATTTGAAGTTTGAAGACCCTCGTGGTGGAACGGTCACCATACCGGTCTGACGCGCAGTGGGTCCCGGGTTCGATCCCTGACCAGGCATACATCTCAATGATGAGTTTAGATTTCTGTTTTGGGTTTGTTTAAATTCGTGTCACCCACGACACAGGAGAAAATCCTACTGTGGGGCTATGAGTGTAGAAAGCGTTTACGTGATGGTAAGTGGCAACTGTTGATGAAAGACATCCTGAAATAAATACCATAAGTCAATCAAGATGCGTTGCTACTCCTGAGGACTAAGATGGTCGCCTCAGGTGTTAGTCAGCCAGTAGACACACCCTTCCACTAAAAGCTTAACGTTTTTACCTCAGCCACACAAGCTCTACCTTTCGAATAAATTGAAATCAAACTCTAATATTACAAATGCAAAAGTCTGGATAGATTTTTGTTACTCAATTACGCCAGACCGGCTGAAATTTGGCATACAGATATTTCATAGTCCGAAGTGCTAAGGGAGACATACTTATCCGAAGCGTTTTAAATTAATCCTCAGAGGTAACCTTCGAGAGATTACAGATCAGGCCTTTTACCATCAGATAGATTGCATAATTATTAGCTACCTCCATATTGTAAAAATGGCATTCATGAGGAGAGCCCATGGAAGTGAAAACTTAAAAAAAATATACACAGTGTACATATTCCTCAGAAAACTTTGGTGACGATGACGAGTTCCATATTTTTGTTCACCCAAAATGTGTTCAGCGCGCCTAAAGATTATTTCTCTTCAGAAATAAAAGAATTCAGGATGTCTCCCACCACATACGGGAAAGGATTGTAGCCAGGAGTAGCTGAGGAGAGCAATGTAATTCACAGTCAAGTTATTGTGTTCCCGCACGTTCATTAGCACACCAATTAAATCCCCAGGATCGTGTTTTGGCTGCGGTTGGGTGAAATACGATAGCTGTTTGTTATCGCATGCCATTGCCAAATATTAATAGGCGAATTTCATAACCATCGTGTTAATGCAGGCTTTTAGTTACGTAATGTAAGTAATAATGGAACTCACGGCGCGGAATAGTTTGTTACATCTTAACAGATATAATGTTAAGCAACAATAGAAGTGGTCGGGAGTTAGATGGGTGACCGCGAGTGGTGAAACTTCATGCTCGCTTTCGTGCTTGGTAAGTTAAACTGTAGTCTTTTTATCTATAACTCTAACTATTTGTTATCTTTGGATCGTTACTGTATTGGAGGCTTTATGAGTACTTTGAATACACCTGCCATGGGCCTGCTTGGACGTTCTTCTAAAGGTGGTAGAACTGTTTGTTGTACCACTTGGGAGATAAACTAAATTAACAATTTTAAGTTAGCTTGAAGAGTGTGGTCTCGCCTCACCTCGTATAAGCATGTCTAACGTAGACATACTTATCCGAAGCGATAAACTTATCCAACTTAGTCCTCAGGAGTAGCAACGCACCTGTAGATAATCTTAGGTAAGACTCTGATCATCCGGGGTTGATTAGAGATGTCTATGTGTGTCAGTGGCCACTTAAACAAAAACCAATCTGCACAGAAGCGATGGAGTAGAGCACGCTTTTAACCTCCTCTATTTCTACAACTGGGAAACATCGGTGTCTAGAAATAAGACCCAGTAAGTATTTATACCAATATAAGTAGCAAACAAACTTGATGACTGTTATGTTAATCTATCAAGGTATAAGTAAATGTTATTAACACTTGAGAAAATCTACATCCTAGCGAAATTATTATAAAAATACAACTTTACGAGGCGGTTACAAGTGGAACGCTCTCGGCGAAGAGCTCCTGTCTTGTGCAGTAATAAGCTGTTTTAACTTTTAGAAAATAATTTGTACTGTTTTAAATTTTAAAAAATCATGAATATTGAGTACTCATGATTTCGGAAGATTACAATATAATATTGAAAATAGGTAACATTGTGGGTGTAATAGACATTGAAACACCCACGCCTAACTTAGACATCTTCATTCATCACTTACGATCAAGTGTGATTGTGAATATTATGAACAAGCGCACCTATTCCTATGTGAAAAAAAAACCTAAATCGATCAAGACATCTACTTAACCCGGGCATAGAACTGTAATTCATGTGAATGGCACATAGAAACTGAGTCACTAATCGTCGCGGTCAATAATTAAGCATAATCTTAAACGCATGCAATATGTACACGCAATTTCCCAGCCTTTGTTTCGAGTAGAACACAGAATTTAATTTGTTTGAAATGGTAAAGAGCTGTTTGTTCCAGAGAACAGAGCGTTATGGTTGTTTATCAAAGAAGGGCAAAGGTAAATATTTAACAGTAACTCTTAGGTCTTTTAAGTCTGTTTTGTCTGTTTTAAGGGACTTTGCGGTCCAAGTACAGAAAGATTAATGTGTTTCCAAAGTTAATGCCGCCAGACATTTATGCCGAGGTTTGAACACTTTGGAGATTTGAAAACACATTCGTTTCTTGTTATTATATTATGTTTACACGATTATACTTAGAATAAATCGAGCTTAGCGTTATTCATAAAATCAAAGGAATGGATGCAAAATTCAGTTTCATTATGATATAAGGTATCTGGTATTGGAACGTTTTAGTGTACACTTTTTTTACGCGGAAAAATCTTATGGATGCCCTTCAGACTTTATCAACTAAAACTTGGCGGTATTCCTCTGGATGCTCTATGCTTGAGAAAGTGTTAACTCATTTGCAGCCCGGTTTCATCGGCCGGGGCTGGCGCCAGCCTCGTTCCGAGAATTTTATTGTACACAAAAGAATGTATATTAGAAGAAATTGTGAAATGGATTTATTTATTCGTAGAACTAAGTCTACTTGCAAATTGCTTTCTAACCTAATATTTTGGTATCATGGACAAAACATTAAAAGATATTTATGACCCACTAGCTATGCCCCACGGTTTCACCCGCTACTACATAAGAAAAACAAACAAACATAGCGTGATGTAATATAGCCTATAGCCTTCCTCAGTAAATGGACAATTCAACCTTAAAAAAATTTCGATTCCAAACAGTAGTTCCTAAGATTAGTTAGTAGCGCGTTCAACCAAACTCTTCAGCTTTATCATATTAGTATAGATTTTCAGCATTGATGTGCGTAAAAAAATCTCAATTAGGTATTTAAGTGTCGTACATTTTTTTACATTATATTTAACTTGTATATTTACAGGTACGTAACTTTTGTAGTCACGCGATCTATTCTTAAGTTGCTGATAAACACTAATCGTTTTCTTCTAAAATTGTTCGCACGCAAAACATATCGTTTATTAAATATATATCTTAAAAAGTTTTGAAAAAAAAAAACTTTTTTTATAATGTCTTTATGTTCTCAGAAAAGTTTGGTCCGCCATATTGGATTTAACATCACAAACAAATCAGGAATTTTAATGTAAGTAATAAATGTCACGGGTACTCACGATATGCGGTTTTTTAATTTCTTTTTGCCGATATTTTGACCCACATTCATATTGGCTTATGGTCACGGCGAAACGGTTCAAATATCGGCATATATCTACATATAAAGAAATGAACAAAAAGAAACCATTTGATCGATATAACAATTGTATATATATACTACTTGTACTAATAAGTTACGAAAGCGTGTTAAAGTACATGTACTTTAACACGCTTATATATACCTTTACACTATCCTCTATATTGCGATCGTAGAGGATCTGCAAAAACACCGATAAAACATTTATTCGCAAAAAGCATTGTGAAGCATTGTTATCGACGTATCGTTCGTGGAACGCTTAACGAGCTGATCCGCGAACTTCGGAGGGAAATTACGTTTGTACATTAGATGCGACGAATATATTTCATACTTGCAATTTTAGGAATTTTTAGATATCACTATTACATTTGAAATTTTTATGGACTTTTATATTTGATGGCAGTTCTTAATTGTCTTTGACCCCGGGAAGGGTAGCAGTATGTGTGCATACCGACGTAAAGACCAGACGATGCGGTGGGCGCAGCCGCTCACCTGGGTGGAGCCCGATGGGGCAATGCGCTTAAAGGACTCCGGTTGTGTTCCTTTGGAGATCCTGAAGTCCTCTTCGCAGCACCGAGAACGGCCACTGGAGGAGTTTTAGTGCGGTAAACATCCCACATAACCCGGCGCCCTCCTATGCTTCGTCAGGAAGCTTTTAAAGGTTTCCCCCTTGAGAAAAAAAATGATCTTAATTGTCTTAGTATACTTAAATGTGTTAGGTAGTAGTGTTAGGTAGGTGTTTAAAAAAGGTAGAGCAGCGAAAGATCGTTGAATTTTGTAGAACCCATCGTATTCTTGCTTGGGGTTTGTTAAACATATCTGTTTTAGTTACATAATATGTCTTTAAGTTACTAAAATATATACGACAAGTTCTAACTTAATTCTTAGAGATTAAACAAATTTTGAACATCCTCAAGTATTATTCTTATTCTTATTTAGGGCTTATGGAAGTGGATCGATGGCAGTGCCAATTTAAAAAGCAATTGTATGCTACTTAAATTTCATAAAAAAAAATTAAAGTCGTTTTATAAGAGCTCATGAGCCCTTACACATCTATATAGACATATATTAATAATATTAGGTATAATGCTAACGCTTACGTTAGTGTATGTGAAGTGAATAGATACGGTATTTTAACTAATAACTCAGTACCTAAACTAGTAAATCTAGAACTTGAAATATAGACAATATCTTCATTTTACGATGTAGGTACATACCCACTAAGAACGAATTGCAAGCTATCCTATAATAGAGATTTAATGTTTGCATAATAATCTAAGTATATGAAGTCGCGGGCAAGAGCCAGATACCGGAAAATCTTGTTTTTGATGGAAAATAAACTAAAGTAAGGATTCGCGTAAAACTTTCTCAAACGTGTGTTAAGTTTATATACTTCGACTTAGCCAGCATAGTAGACTACAGGTTATTTTTATCAGATTAAAGTAGTAAACATGCATATGATGGTAAGTGGTTACTGCCGCCCATATACATACATCTGTAAGCAACTTCATATAGAACAGATGTTCTATCTGAAATTGATCACAGATGCATTGCTACTCCCGAGGACTGAGATGGTCGTCTCATGTATAAGTGAGCCGACACCACAACCTTCCAAGGAAACGCAATAACTGCATCACGCTAAAAATAGGTGCGGCGGTGGTACCTCCCTACACGCGTTCTACCACCTGGAGTTTATAATATGTTCCGAGCAAATCCGTACCCACCGGTGGGACTGAGCTGTGGGAATAGTTGATGATACATTTGACAATTTTATGACATATTCTCGTTGTGGTTTGCTTAAATATGCCTTTGATGCCGCTTTGTGACCGCAGATTTTTGATTTACCCCAAAATGAATTTACAATTGAGTTTGTGAATGGTTTCAACCATGTCGTTCCACATGAATGTATTTGTAATATTCGAGGTCTCAACAGTAGGTTCGAACCATTGCGGTTTAAGCCATTGTGATGAAAGCAACGATAGGTTTTGTAGTTGACAATAAACTAGCCAAATGGAGGGTCCATTTGGCCAGTTCCACACCAGTACTATACCCACCCTACAAATGAAATACATTGTTATGAATATTATGATTGTTGATTTATTATTATTATTTATTTCAGAAATTAAGTTCGCCTTATTCAATGTTAGTACCCGGTATTCATTAAAATAAAAATAAAAAAAACGAAACTTATGTAATTAAGGATCTTTATTATATATAAGTGGGTACCGGTAGATAGAAAAAAAAGTACGTATAATTATGTCTATAAATTCAGAATAAGTACTTTATTTTAAGGTCCTTGTGTATCTTCAAAAATCATGTTAATTATAAAAGTGAATATTTTTTCAGTTAAATGACCCAATATTTAAATTGAATTTAATACGTGGTATGTAAATATGAAATACTGAAGATGATACCAGATATTCAATTTAGTAAACTCCGTAAATCATTTTTATAAATAAAAACGCCCCTCAGCAATTAGTATTTTGTAGAATCTTTTCTCATAATATTATAACATTGTAATTGTAATATTTGAAGTTTAAAGTTATTTAGACAAATTGGGTACTTTTGAGATGAAGGATAAAATACTGAACTCATGACTGCCGTTTTCAGATACGCATACAGATGTGAGTGTTAATGGTGACATATATAAAAATGAAATAAATGTTATTATATTGTGTAAAATTGTTACCGTTTTTAAGAATCCTATAATAAATAATGTTTTTGTAAAGCTTAAAAATCACTTAGGGCGTGCAGTCATACGACTTAGTTTGTTTTTTTTTTTTAATTTTGGTCTTCGGTTATTTTATTTATACTTTTAAAAAATATCGCTAGACAAACATATCAATATAATATTTAGTATATTCATACATTATTAGTTCAGTAGAATCTATGATTTAGTTTTACCTTTATTTTGTATACCTCAAACGCGGTGGTATACAAGGTAGGTTATTAAAATGATACTTTGAACATTTTTACCCACGTACTTATATCCGTCAAAAAGTACATATACAACATTCTATTCCAATATTACAAATCAAATTTCATACAAGCGAAGTCACGGGCAAAACTAGTTGTTTATATAACTGTGTACTGCAAACAATTTTGACATTAATAGATTTAGTGAACGCGCTAATAAATGTTAAATTTACATCGCCACGTTTGCGTCCATTTTCAATTTCAACGCTAATTAATTTGCACCGCAATAAGGCTTCTACCTTTCGAATAAAATACAGATTTACATGAGTGGTAAATCAGTGCAGTACAGGTATGGCATAGAACAGAGTTTGATCAGAAGGTTCGTTACAAATACTTTTTTTATAGTATAGAAGTAGTAAACGAGCATGCAGCCCATCTGATGGTAAGTGGCTACTGCCGCCCATGGACATCTGTAATCAACCCTAGGTAAGATCAAAGTCTCACCGAATGTTAGCCACAGATACGTTGCTACCCCTGAGGACTAAGATAGAATGCCTCGGAAAAGCCTTACCTCACCCTTCATACCAGAACACAGCAGCGCTTAACACTGTTGTTATTAGGCAGAAATAGGTGTGGCGGTGGTGCTTCCGGAGTCGAACCACAAATAGTTCTATCACCTTAAATATTATAACTTGATATACTACCGATGCTTCATCGTTAAGTCGAGTTTAACAAATGTGACATAAATGTAAATTGTAATGTCTTTTATTAGAGGATATGTTTTTTTTTTACTTATATTTCAATACTAGCCGTGCTTCGCGGTTTCACCCGCTACTGCATAAGAAAAAACAAACAAACAAACACAAAGCATGATGTTGTATAACTTATAGCCTTGCTCAATAAATGGAATATTCGACACAAGAAAAATAAAATCTATTCGAACCAGTAGTTCCTGAGATTAGCGTTTTCAACCAAACAAACAAACTCTTCTGCTTTATAATATTAGTATAGAAGTGAAAATAAAAAAAATTGTTTGTATGAATTACAAGTCGCTTGTTTGGTCCGAATAATAATTTGAAAACCTTGCGTGCTACCGGCTATAGAAACATGATGTTTGGCGACCGGTCAGCCTATTGCACTTCACGTAAGATCCCGCGACCACCACAAAAATAATCTATATCTATATATAAGAGATTTCCACCTATGTATTGACTCATCACGATATCTCTGGAACCATAAGACCTAGTGACTTGAAATTTGGTAGGAATAATCCTTTCGGCGAGAAGAGGTCAGTTAAGAACGGATTTTTTGATATTCTCCCCCTAAGAGGGTTAAATAGGGGATGAAAGATTGTATGAAAGTCCATCAATTTTGATGAAAGCTCAATGAAACTTAGTACGTAGCTTTGTGGTTTGATATAATGAATTATTTATTACACCATTGTTGAAAAATAAACTCTTAAGAGGGTTAAATAAGGGTTGATAATTCTTTAGGAGGTCCGCCAATTTAAATGTAAGCATAAATAAACTTGATGTTTGGCGTCGTGGTTGGATAAAATGAGACACCTATTTCGCCGTTTTACGAAGATTAACCCTTAAGCGGGTTAAAAAGGGGACGAAATTTTTAAGAATGTTCGGATATATGGATGCAAGGTCAATGAAACTTAGTATTTAGCTTTATAATTTGACAAAATCAGAATATCCAGTTCACCGTTCAAGGTAAGTTTCGTAAATCAATTACAAAGAGGGTGTAAAAGGGGTTTCCAGTTTGTTTGTTAGTCCGTTTTGATGCAAACAGTATGAAACTTAGTATTCTGATTATTGAATTGGTACAGTGGAACATAGTTTTTTTTTAATCAACCCACACGGGGGTAAATTAGGCATTCAATTTTTATTTGAAAGTACGCTTATTTTACAGAAATCTTATCAGTTTTAAATAACAGAACACCTATTTTAACTTTTTTTAGAAAATTTATCTTTTAGGTGACAAATAAGGGTTGAAAGTTTGTTTGGACTTCCACTGGTTTAAAAAACTCTGTCTGGGATTTTAAGGGTCCAAGTCCAAGGAGCGGGAGAAAGAGGTAACATCTAATCTCCCTCATCAAAAACGACTGATATAAGAACTCCAGTTCCAAGTCAGAGGAGGTTATCTTATGAAAGGTCCAACGCCAGACAGATTGCGGTTGGAAGCAAGTGTATCCATGCCTCCTCATGACAAAGTCCCTATTAACAAAACCCCTATTGACAATTACGATTTCGCGGGCACTGCTAGTTACATATATAATAGATCATGACTGCCGACAACCGAGTAATGATAACTGACTGTCTATGTGTGTGTGAATTTGAATTTTGAATTTGAAATATATTTCTAGTTCTTTAAATTAAATTCTATAATTTTGGTTTGATGCATTATCAAACGCAGTCAAAAAATCTAAAATCAGTACAGAAAACTATCTTTTCCGCAGAATTTTCCGTGTGTATATGGATATGTACGTACTCTTACTATTTCCTTTTATTACACGTAAAGAATATGTCATCGACAGCATGATTATTAACCTGCTATTAAATTAGAAAGTAGTTTATTACTTATAACTATTCTGTGGCGTCGCCGTCCGTCGCCAAATTAACCCTCGGCGGCAAGACGGATCGCGCAGGCCACGGCAATAAATTACACGTGTTGCCCACGGGGTTTATTGGGCATGTTTGTGTTATTACGGACTATTACGCCATTTGTCCGCGGGCGTAATATGCGATGTTCAATGACTCTGCCTAATTGTTGCTGAGTTGTGCCGTACTGTGTTCAATTACTGCACTATACTAATACATGTTTATTTGCAATGTTCATGTTTTGTGTGCAATTTAGAAATTATTATAGCCTATGAATTGTGTTTTTATTAGATGCAGATTTACCTGAGGTCGCCAATAGATACGTTGTTACTCCTGAGAACTAAGTTGAAACGCCTCGGATAAGTACGTCTCCCTTATCACACCCTTTAAATCGGGATACAGGGTAGAAGCCTTTACTTCTACTACTTGTATCTTTATTATTCTTAATTTATTAATATAATAATAATTTTAAGGTGGTACAACTCTTTGTGGTTCGACTCCGGAACCACCACTGAACCACGGAACAACCACATGCAAAAGCAATGTTATGCGCTGTTGTATTCTGGTCTGAAGAATGTGGCAAGGGACACATACTTTCCGATGCATTCCATCTTAGTCCTCAGATGGAATGCAACGCATCTGTGGCTAACCTTAGTTGAGACTTTGATCTTACCTAAGATGTCCGTGGGCGGCAGTAGCCACTAACCATCAGATGGTCTGCATGCTCGTTTGCTACTTCCATGTTATAATAAAAAAAAACATTTCTATAACACAAATGATAGTGATCAAATATATATTTAGTATTTTATTGTAAAAGATAAAGATTGGAATAGTGATCGATTGGAAATAGATTAAATGTTAATACTCAACTGATTAAGTATATCAATTACGATGAAATTAAATGTGATTCGTGAAGCCACATGACTCATTGAAAGGTATCTTTATTAACCCAGTTTAGACCACAAATATCTTATTACATTAGACACGTGTACTCGATACTCCATAAATTATTATGCCAGCTTAACACGATAATCAAATCTGATGGTATCATGTTTCTGGATACAAATAGAATCCGTGTATCGCTGGAGCAATAAAAGTGTTAAATCATGAATTCTCTGGATTATGATTGAAGTCGAATCTCAATTAATTGTCTTTTACAGTTAGCATATCCGAAATTTAATACTGGGGAGAATTTCCTGTTTGGTTGATGATGGGTACATATGTGTAAT
>MOOZ01044715.1:31342-41611 GCA_002930495.1 Cecropterus lyciades | reverse complement strand
CGACCCGCGTGGTGGAACGGTCACCATACCGGTCTGACACGCAGTGGGTCCCGGGTTCGATCCCCGGCCAGACAGACTAACTGATGAGTTTAGACTTCTGTTCTGGGTCTGGGTGTTTGTGTATTCGTCTTTGTGTGCCCATGGTACTCACGACACAGGAGAAAATGCTATTGTGGGGCTATGAGTGTAGAAAGCGTTTAACACGCCTAATTCTAGCACGAAGATGTTCTTGCGTTTCGGTTGAAGAGTGTGGTTGCCGGCTCACTTTCATATGACGCGACCATCTTTGTCCTCGGGAGTAGGATAGAACCGCTGTTCTGTATGAAATTGGTTACAGATGTCCATCGGCGGCAGTGGCCACTTACAATCAGGTGAACTGCATGCTTGTTTGCTACTTCAATCTTATAAAAAAAAAACTTATAGACATTTTCAAATCTAACGTACGTGTTTCGAGAATTGTTCTTTAATACACGTTTAAAGAACAATTCTCGAAAACATATCAAATACGGTCCCAACGGACGCAGGTCGAGGTCAGGCGGGCTCGTTACCCACCGAACACAATCGTCACTCGTCACTAACGCGTCGTTTTGGGAACGCGGCGTCAGCTATGAGTATAAGGTAATATTTTCACTGAAAAAAAGAAAGAGAGAATTGGAGAAAATGTACTTCTCTAGACACGTTATAGGGAGCCGCTACACAAGACAAGTTTAATGACAACATCGCGATCACTTACGTTACCTAAATGTATTATTATATTATTTGTATTATTAGTATTTCTAGCGTGAAGCAGTTTTTGTGTTTCGGTGGAAGGATGTACTAGTCGGCTCACTTATACACGAACCGACCACACAATGTTCAGAAAAATAATATAAACGGTAAAAAATAAATAGAATAAACGGTGTGATACACATGATATGAATATAAGGAACAAGCACAATCTCTCTGATCATGTTACTCGTCTTCACAAAATTAATAATTCTTTTATGGGTCAATGTATAGGCTTTTACAATAAACTTCCAGCTAAGATCAGAAATTTTTCATTCAATAAGTATAAAGCAGTGATTAAGAACAAACTGTGCCACATAGCATATTATAAAATTTCTGTTTACATAGAAGACAAAACAGCCTGGGACTGAGCAATTATATATATTTCAATATTTAATTAAATGTCAAAGCGTAGCGTATCTTAGTATTACGTTACCTAAATGTACTTGTATTATTAGTACTTCTAGCGTGAAACAGTTTTTGTGTTTCAGTGGAAGGGTGTAGTAGTCGGCTCACTTATACATAAACCGACCACGGGAGTAGCAACGTACTAGTGATCGACTTCAGATAGAATCCCTGTTCTATATAAAGTTGCTTATAGATGTCGATTACAGGCAATTGCTACTTACTATCAGGTGGGCTGCACGCTCGTCTGCTACTTCAATGTGATAAACATGTATGTGTTAAAATATATATGTGTAATCACAAATAATTCTAAACCCACAAACCATCGTATGTTTATGGGTTTCTTCTTTTGCTTAGTGACATGATAAGAGAGACATTCATATTCGACTATTTCTAATTAGTCATCAAGGGTAGCTGCGCATCAGTGGTCAATCTCAGGTAAGTTTGGTCTTCTCTGGGGTTAATTACATGTTCGTCGGCAGCAGCGGTCACCTATCACGTGTACGTAACGTGCACCTATCTCGTTTGATATTTCGACATTATAAAAAGAAGATATGTATTATTATGTAAATAACATATATAGTCCTTTCAATCCACGTTAGTTTACTGCTAGATATAAGCCTTTTTCAAACCAAGCCACTGATTCCTATTTTCAGTTCTTTGCATTCCATTAAACTTGTATGCCATTGCTTCATAATGTGAATACTTCTATTCGTGTAAAATTATTAATTTATAAATTGTTTAAAAAGTATTAATTTTTTGCTTGTTTATTATTTAGTGATGTTAATACATTATTTGTATACCTTATTGTAAAGCACTGGTGGACACTCACCCTAATATTTTAATATAGACCTCCAGACAAAAGCACGTTTGATGTTTCAGAATTTTTCCTTTCGTGAGCGCTCTTTGACCATTTTTTTGAAAAGCAAAAAATGAATTAAAAGGCTTTTAGGTAAACTAATTGAAATTAATTTCATTTGAAAATAAGCGTATTTTTTTTCATGTCTTTAAAGAAAGAATGTTTTAATACATTTGCAAATAATATACAACCATCTAAGTGCGAGTTGGACTAGCACACGAAGGAGTGCGTATCATTATTTATAAAACGGAAAAAAATCACGTTGTATGGGAGCCCACTTTATTACTTTTTTATTTATTTTATTATTTTTTTTAGTTTTTGTTTAAACCGGCAACAGGAATAAACCCATTGTGAAGATTTCAACTATCTATCTATCATCGTTCATGACATACGGCCTGGTGATGGACAGACGGACAGCGCAGTCTTAGTAATATGGCTCCGGTCTTACTATTCGGGTACGGAACCCTGAAAAAAACTTAGATCTATGCCCTTAAGAATTTGAAATTCTAAAACCGTCCAATATTATACCATTTTATGTAAGTATCCTCCTTAAGTATATGTATATGTACGTATCTTTTTAGAAAATCTTAAGAGCATTGGCCTGAGGTCGTGTGGAGATACGAAACCCAACGTTGCCGATGTTATCACTCGCCGAATAACATCTCTTTTAAATATAAACAGAGCTTTTTATATCATTACGACACGATTACACTACGACCTAGAGGTCGTTAACTATACGTTGCATACATACGCTTAACGTATAAGTTTGGATATTGTAATAAAGTTATATGTGTAATAGATTTGAGTGTAGGACATATAGAATAATATTTTGCATACATTAACTATGCAAAATATTACAAGGCGTGTGGAAAGATATTTTTTTTATGTAAAATAAGTGTTACAATTATATTTAATAAAAAAAAACATTAATTGCTTACACAATGACGATGTTAAACTGATAATATATACAAAGTCAGAACAGGGTGTATAAAAAAACACACTTTGTGTATAAAAAAACGAAATGAACCTCACTCAATCAACATTTCCCCTAAAATGGATGGTTCACGAATATCTCAAAAATTAAGGCCCGGTCACAATGTACATAAAAAATCTTTGTAGTAAATATCTCTCCAATCACATATATACGAGTGAATGCTATAAAAACTAAGTATAATCTATTGAACTTGAGAAGTGTTCACGTTATACTTCGGTGAATATCAACTTGAGTTTTTATTTGAGTTTAATTTGATCGAATCTCGACCACTGCGCCGGGCAACCAGTTTACTTATTACGTTACATTTATGTATTATATGAAACTATTTTTGTATCATACAGAAGTATGATATTTTTATAATATGGAAGTAGCAAACGAGCATGCAGCCCACCTGTTGATAAGTGGCTACTGCCGCCCATGGACATCTGTAATCATCAGTCGGGTAATAAGCATGAATATAATAATAATTAGGAATTTCATTTTCACTCACATTAACTTTCTCATGAGTAACGGTTCAAAGTTCTAAGGGTTCGATTTTAAGAAATATTAAATGTAAAAGACGATTTTTGATCGTATATAGCGAAATGTGTACGGATTTTATCTACATCTTATTATGCATTAGACTACCCTTCAAATACTTAAGGGTATCTTTTCTCTTTTTGTTTAGACTTTAAAGAAACGAGCGAGATGTGAGCATTTTAAAGTCGTATTAAATTATTCTGCGAACTTCAAAGGGACTTTCTTATTACATTAGGCATAACACACACGAGACAATACTCGAAAATTATTAAAAAAAAAATAGTTTTAAAAATTTCGCATAATTCGGAAAATTTATAATGATTCTTAAAAGTCGCGAACTATTGAAATATCACTGGATTTTCTATAGTTCCCAATTTAAATTTTACTGGTAAATCAGTGGAATTCTCGTTCACTGGTTGAATCAGTGAAAAGAATTTTGACGACCCGCGTGTCGGAGTGGTCACAACACTGGTCTGCCGCGCAGTGGGTCCCGGGTTCGATCCCCGATCTGACAGACATCTGAATGACGAGTTTAGATTTCTGTTCCGAGTCTGGGTGTTTGTGTATTCGTCTTTGTGTGTCCATGGTACCCACGACACAGGAGAAAATCCTACTGTGGGGCTATGAGTATAAAAAGCGTTTAAAAAAAAAAGAATATCCACGCATATGCGCATGAGCATATCTACTGGTTGTATTAGTGAAACTCCACAGATTCATTTTCAGAGAAAAAACACTAAAAAATGTGCGAATAATAAAATAATACCCAGTAAAATTCTAAATGAAATTGAATAATTCGAAAATTTTCGAGCTATTCGAACTTTTGCGAGTTATTCGAGAACGCTCGAAAAATTCGATAATTCGAATTATTCGTTTCGAGTTTCGAATCGAATTTTAATATTCGATTCGGAACGAATAATTCGTAAGTTCGAATTATTTGCATACCCCTAACTTATATAGTCAGATACCATTATGATTACTACTACTACTTTAATAATTAAACGTTTCACAACTATTGTATCGCATATAAGCCGCCTTAATCGTTGCAACTTAAAAGTATTAAGCATAAAAAGAAAAGATAAATGTTTTTAAAAGTTTTGTATGTCTGAAACATAGATGAAGTTTTACACAGTAAGTATTTTATGTATTTTTACGACTTTCACGGGGGTTTTAATATTTATGATCAAGACACTTTTATGTTGCGACATGGTACATAATGTCTGAATCTGAATTGTCTCGTATTTAGAATCAAGTACCAAGGTGCTAGAGCGAGTATAGTTCGAGCGGAGAGGAATCTTCGCTTCAGGTATTTTTAGCGTGAAGCAGTTCTTGCGTTTCGGTTTAAGACTGTGGTTTCTGGCTCACTTTAATATGATGCGATATTCTTAGTCCACGAAAGTAGCAACGCATCTGTGATTCTCTTCAAGTAGAACCCGTTGAATGAACCTCCTTAAAAATGTTAATGGGCGGCAGTGGCCACTCACCATCAGGTGGTTACAAGATGTAATATAATCATCAGCGTAGAAAACGAAAGTTTGGGAGTTGGACTAGTGACCGCTTTAACTACAATTCATGCCTTACCGTGATTCGAAGGGTAAACCATCGGGCTTGGTTCTTTATAATATAACTTGCAGTCGTAAAAATTTGAGGGAGCGATCACTGGTGATTATTAATATTCGACAATCGTTGATTGCTTGCTTCATCGAATATGCTCCTGGTCTTCGACAATTGGAGGAAGCGCCTCGCATCCAGTAGTAGGATTTAAAAAGGTTTAAAATTTTAAACTAATATTGTCTCGGAATTAATTAATTTTTAATATTTAAAAGGTAGTCACGATGCGGTTTTTATTTCCTTTTGGCAATATATCGACCCAGTTGTACGAATAGTGCAAAAAGAGTTTGAGTTTGGTGTGACTACGATTCATTCGACTAGGTGAAAATTTCAAGCAAAATAAATTTAAAAAAACCTCATATCGCGAGTATCTCTTAAATATTCAAACCTGAAAAGATTTGCAGCCACGAGGATATCTTTAAAACGAGTGTGGGTTGTTCACTGTGATTATAAAGAAACCCGCAATTAGTATTGCTCTCTACTCCAACAGTATTAATGAACCGATGGACGTTAGCGTTAGTTTTTCTGCAGTTAAAAATACTATTTACAGTATAAATCAAAAGAGAGTTTAGTTTACCTGATGGTAAGTAGCCACTGCCGCCCACGAACATCAGTAATCAATCCCAGATAAGATGAGAGTCTTATCTAAGGCTAGCAACTCATCCCTGAAGACTAATTTCATCTAAAAATATCTCCTCTATCACTAATGTTATTGCGTAAAAATATTATACCTACCAGTATTTCTGTCTAGACACTGGTGTGGCGGTGTCGCCTCCCGTCGAACCACAAACGAATCTCCCAAGTTTAAAATAATCATTGAGAATCTAATCATTGAGAGCATACCGGTATTTTCCTAATACCTTACGGGCCGTTAAATCGAGCAGTCGTCAATAAAAACACCTACCCACCTCCTACTCGAAAACAATACAGAACAATGTCTACTTTAGAAACGTCTCAAAATAAACAAAGAGCTATCTGTCCTTGCTTCGTCTCATTCAATAAACGAGTTATTAGATTCCGAGAACGACAAAGAAAACTAAGAATATAATTAAGAAACCTTTCAAGGAATATAAAGTTACTACTCTCTTCACAATATTCTTGAACTAATCAAATCTTGTTCAAGTCTTATTCAAGCTGAAGTTTTAAAGTATTGTGAAGTGTTCACGTTTAAATATTAACGAGAAATGATAACCAGGTAATGAAAACTTTGGCTTCCTGCGTTGGTGGATTTGAATGCTGGACAACTTTAATTTTAATATTATTTACATTTAAATATGAGTTGTATTTCCTTCATATTTTACTAGCTGAAGTACCCGTGCTTTGTTATGTAACAAAAAAAATTGTTAACCTTGTATATGCCATCGAATGTTTGCTATTTTTCTTTAAAAAACAAATATAAAAGCTTGAAACCAAAGGGTGCAGTGACGTCACTAAAATAGTCGCCATCTTTAAATGTCGAAATCAAACGTAACATATAGACTGAGCAGTTAAATAAGCTACATCGGTGCAAAATTTCATGTAAATCGGGCCAATGCCTCTTACGTGATTGAATAACACACAGACACACACCATCTCATTTTTATATATTAGTATAGATATGGATTTAATTGAAATAGCATCATTAAGAACTTCTTTGGGCAGAAATTAATTACATACGGGATTTTATCTTCGTTCTCAGAGGTACACAGGGGAGGTAAGGGTTTTATTATTATTTAAGTTATACGAGATTATGTACTAGCTTGTTCCCGCGGCTTCGCCAGCTTGGGTAATGTACCACGGCAATAAGATTAAAGGTTAAAGCAAAAATGTTAGGTCATAATTTCATCCAAATCCAATAAAAATGCGTGAAAAAGTAACAAACGCACATCGCACGCATCCTCACAAACTTTCGCATTTATGTTTGTAAGACTAGAATTCTACTTAGGATAGTAACATATTTGTCCACGGGCGGTTGTTTCTTCAATTTGATAACATAAAATAAAGTTAGGTAACAAGGCATAACAAACAGAGCATAATCCCCACAAAACAAAGGAAAAGTAATTATCATATCGAACATAAAAACTGGCCGGGAATCGAATTATTTAGCGTCCCATGAAAACCATAAACAAAGCTGAATCAACACAGTTATTTTGAAAGTACGAACAACAGCGGCCGGATCAAACACCTATAAATTTCCGGCATTAAAAATAAAAATACGAAACATTCCGCCCCGGGATAAATGATCGCCAAATATTAGAACGACTCAGTTTATAAAATTTTTATCGCAAATTTTCATGTCATGGTACGGTCGGCATATCTATATTAATAATTCCGTCAAGGGGTACGGTACACTTGATTGAAACCTTGCCTCAATAATAAAACATAAAAAATATTGATTTCGAGTCGACGACATATATCCGCAAAATTCGGATTTTCGAGTATTCTGTTAAATTCTAATGATACAAATATTCACCATATTGACCACTTGGATGTCATCTTGAATTAAAATTAAAATAGGATAAATATGCCATCTAGCGGCGTTATTTACCTGAAATAGTATGTATTTTTATAACGTGTGATTACTGCAATGTTACCGTGTACAAAAACTTATAAATAAAATAAAAATAAAAAAATGTTTTGATATTTTATACTAGATGGCCTTACAATATTTACTTCGCATTTCTGCACCACGATTCCGCGCTGTTGAGAACGTGTGTAGGTTTGTATAAATATGCTCGGAATTTGAGTTTGGGTGTCGATAGCACTGGGACCAGTATATTAAACTGTAAACTAGCTACTACAAGTGGTGGCGTCTAGCGAACTGGCAGCTTTTACGAGTATCTGCTTGTAAGTGTAAGGTGTAATACCTTTTAGTTGATTCTAATTACAAAAAAATCTACCTACCTATAGTCACATTTCAACCGAGCGAAGCCGGGTTTTCATGTAGTAAAGTATTATAATAATCTCTATGAATCAGATATTAATAGCCATCCATAGATATAGCTTGTATAGAATTACGTTATCAAATTACAGTATCAATTTCGGATTGGCAACGTAAGTCTCTCCATTAAGGAGTATATTAAACGCGTTGAGGTAGTAATAGCCGAATAGTTGAAACTCGGCCTCTCAATCGAGAGTCCGAGGTTCGAATCCCAGGTGCGCACCGCTAATTTGAAATTAAAAACCACTGCTTTACGGTGAAGGAACAATAATGGGACAATAAAGGGTTGACGATGATTAAACGCATTATGAGCATATAATTGATTACTTGATTTTACATTTTTGAAGACAAGATTGTTCAAGTCTACTAAACTACGCATATATATATATATATGACTAGATCAAGGTTCATGCCTGGAGTGACAGATTAATATGGTAGAAATATTGTAACCATGTGCCACGCAAGTCAGTGTAAAGACACATAACTAACCATGTCAAAAATAAATGCTTACTTGGAGTTTTAAAGGTAGAAGAACTCTTTGTTGTGAGACTCCGGAAGCAACACCGCCACATATATTTCTGCCTAATAACAGCAGTGGTATACGTTGGATGTAGGGTGTGGTAAGGGAGATAGGATACTTATGCGAGGCTTTCCAACTTAGTAGTCAGGGTTGGCTGTGGTTAACTTCAGGTAATAATCAGATCTTTTTTGGAGTTGATTGCAGATGTCCATGGGCAGCAGCGGCCACTTACCATTAAGTGGTCTGCATATTTGCTTGTTACTCTATTTTATAAAAAAAATAAGTATTATATTTCTTTACCTTTAGTTGCGTTTGCTTACTATGAAATTTCGTTTCAAATATTTTTATGTGCCCAGTACCCGTTGGGAAACAAAACAATAAATCAAGTTATTTCAGCAACAGATGCGGCTGGTCCCATCGTCGGGATAACGACGCACCTTTGCACGTCACAAACACACACTAACACACACAAACGCACACACATACATACACACATGTAAATAGTCCTCAACTAATTGGCAATGGAAGTTAAGCTCTATGGCCTTATGATACAACACAGACCAACTTAGTCTAGGGATTTTTACGCAGTAACAAATCTACGCACACAAATACAGTATCCACTAAATAGTGGTTCCCAAACAGTTTGAAACGCGATTCCGAAAGGGGGAGTCGCGTCAGCATCCCAGAAATGAAGCGGAATAATACGCACGATTCACTTGTGTAGGACTTCAAAACTTTTCCCCAGAATAATAATAATTATTGTTCTGATTTAACATTCTGAGGCATTTTATAGGAAGAATAAAGTTGTTTTAATATCTGCAAGGGCTATATACAAGTATATTCACAAATAAGGGAGTTTCAAAATATTAAAAGCTGTAAAATTAATCGCAGTAAATAAAAGATTGAAAAACTCTGCACTAAAGATTCGCAGCTAAAGGAAATTTGACTTTGGAACTCGGGCATAAAGTTCATAATAATTCTTAACACGGATGGCAGGTTTGAACGAAGGGAGCCACCCTTAGATTCTACAACTGATTATTGCTTATCCTAAATAATAAATGTTATTCTGAACTGTTCTGAGATCTATATTGATGATTCGTGGGCAGAGTTTTTTGACAAGGTATAGAACATTAAAACCAGATGTTATTGCTTTTGAAGGGCTTATAAATAAGGGCAAGTCTGCAGAAGTTATTCTGGGTACTCACAGTATCTTTTTGTTATGAGGGTCTCATAAATTGCGAGTAATAAATCAAAAATCAAGAAGAAAAAATAACGTTTCCGTAATAGTAACGTAATAGTGATAAGATTTACAATTCATTTATATTTTCAATTACCTGCCACATTTTAACTGAATGAATTATAAGGTGGTAGAACTAGTATAATTCGACCGGGGAGCCTACACCACTACACCTATGTCTACCACGAAACAGTTCTTGACTTTAGGAGGAAGGGTGTGGTTGCCGGCTCACTTTTCATTCACTTTTTTTTTTTTTGTAGTATGAAGGTAGCAAACGAGCATGCAGCCCACCTGATGGTAAGTCGCTACTGCCACTCATAGACATCTGTAATCAATCCTAGGTAAGATCAAAGTCTCACGTAAGTTTAGCCACAGATGCGTTGCTACCCCTGAGGTCTAAGATGGAATGCCTCGAAAAAGTATGTCTCCCTTACCACACCCT
>MOOZ01044715.1:14566-28729 GCA_002930495.1 Cecropterus lyciades | reverse complement strand
CACAAACACCCAGACCCAGAACAGAAATCTAAACTCATCATTCAGATGTCTGTCTGGCCGGGGATCGAACCCGGGACCCATTGCGTGTTAGAACGGTATGGTGACCGCTCAGCCACGCGGGTCGTCAAAATGATATTAATGAAAATTAACATTTTTTTTCTTATATTGGCCTTTAATTTTATTGAATATAATTTCCACTCGAAGAATTCATAATTCATACAAAATATTTTTTACCATACTATAACGTTGAATACAATGATGTATTTACAAAAAAAAATGAGAATTTTCACATAATATTATAAGGTTCGGTTGAATATTTTTTATATTTCCATATATTTCATATTAAGTTTATTACAATTTGATATAAGCATTCAATGAAAGTGTAACTATAATTGTAAAAAACTATTTTTTTTTGGTCAAGTTTTGTACGCTTTTACTATTAGGGGATTAAATACTTTACCCCATCGTACATTCTTATGAGACAATAATTTTCACATTTTCATAGAACTCATAACAATAGTTTCAATATATTTAAAGATTTTATATCCTAATTCAATTAATTAAGACGATCTCACGATTCACTCATACAAATCTAAGTCTATTTACGCTCAATAAAATTATTAATTTATTGTGAATCTTAAGCGATAGTTTAATGCAAATTATCAAACAATTATAGAAATGTTTCAAGATAGACGTCCAAGCAATGAAAATGTTTCCAGAGTCTTCATAGTTTATTTGCAAGATTAGAGCTGTGAGATTCAAACTAAGTGATTGGAAAATTATCTCCACTGTCGCCGGAAAATGAAATAGTTAAATGGAAAGTTTATCTCCTTCTAATCTTAGGTTTCGTCGTTCTAATTTTTTATTGGGCAACTTAGTATTTAAAATCATACTATGCCTTGGTGCACCCCGCGGTTTAATCCGCAGTTAAAAATGCATAACTTTAGAATGTTACAACATCTTATTTATTAGACGGCTTTTAAGAATATAAACAGTAAATGTTACCGAAATATTGTCTATAATTATGATATTTTCAATACATACATTTTAATCGTGTTTAGTAGTATTGGTTTCATTATCTACAATTATAATATTGCGTTACATAATTATATTGAGTGGCGAGCACGTTAAGGCAAAAGGAACACAGGTCGCCCCCCGACCAGGTGGACCGATGACTTGAAGAACCCAGCGGGAAACCGATGGTTTCAGAAGGCACAGGACCGGTTGGAGTGGCGCCGTTTAAGGGAGGCTTATGTTCAGCAGTGGACCTCGAAAGGCTGATGGATGGATGAATTGTATCCAAACATGTCATAAATATGTTTACTGTTGTCTGTGCGTTTAAAATCGCATCAAAACATACAATTGACTTCAATTTCATTATTTCAAAATAATTATATTTTACAACACCTGTGAAACGGAGGGGCACAGCTAGTTTTTTAATAATTATTATTTGTTATTCAATTTAAAATTTAAAACCGTAATAAAATAAACTTTATTCAAAACTGTGCAATGCTGGTAAGTACAGCCGCTAACATGTCGGGAATTATTTGCATAATTCTCCGAACGCGAGCTTCAAAGTATGAAGTAATTAAGGCGACGTCGCGACCACCGCTGCTTACTTCGTCTGGGAATTTTCCTAAAACTTAGACTCCATATTAATAATATCACTCCATATAAATCCCATTTATAGACGATAAATATAAAATATAGTAGTAGTATATATAAAAAAATGTATTAACCATTATAATTTAATAATTTTCGTGTATAAATTTGTAAAACAGTAGGATGGCCGTCGAAAAAATGTTAATTGGTAAGTAATAGGTATTAATGGTATAATTCCCAAGACAGAAACTTCAAAACGTGGAGCAATTAAATTGTCGAGACAACTGGTGCGAGTGTTGGGAATATAGCACATATTCCCAACACTCGCACCAGTTGTCTCGTCGTCGTCGTTGTTTGAATTTATTTATAAACAATGAATTGAATGTTCTTACTATTCGCGGCGTTAACGTAATTGAAACTAATTGTTAGGTCTAATAACTTAGAAACCCGGCGTTATTATCCCAATGAGTTTCCTATTCTTGTCACTTATACAACGAAACTTATAGTTCTGACTAACATACCCGTAACAAGCAAATTTTGCATTATGTAGGTAGGTGTGGAGGTTGGCTGATTTATAGGCGACCATCTTCCATCCATGCCATCAGGAGTAGCAGCGCATTTGTGATGGGCTTTTTTATTATATTGAAGTAGTAAATGAGATGCAGTCCACTTGATCGTAAGTGGCCACTGCCGGCTATGGAGTATTTACCCCAGTACAGTATACAGTCTTACCCGAGGTTAGCCACAGATACGTACCCCTGAGGACTACGTTTTAACAGCACTAAGTTCAACTCACAGCAGTGCCATAAACTACTTTTATCAGATAGCAATATATAGGTGTGAGGGTGGTACTTCCTGTACTGAAACGTAAAGAGGAAAGTTCTACTACCTTTATAGACTTCAGGTAGAACCTTTGTTTGAAATGAGTTACAGATATCTATGAGCAGCTGTGATTACTTTCTATCAGATGCAGTATGCTCGTTTACTTCAATAGTATAAGAAATTGATACGAAAGATTCTTAATGAATCCTATTTGCAGCACTCAAGAGCTCTTTCATAAGTTAAGTATTCGTTAAGCCTACACTAGAATAAACACTTTGACTGGTTCTTGCCATTAGAAATATTAAAAAGCAGAATTTCTAAATTGAAATAATATTTTAGTTACAACAGACAAACCAAGGAGTAACTCTATTGAAAGAAATGATTTAAAACACGGACATTTAGCGACGAAGAATATTAGAATGGATAATGGTATTCAAATCACAGTTTCAGCGAATTAGAGGTATAAGCCTAAGTTTTGTCAAATTGTTACAATTCAGACGTTGAAATTAATCCTTTTACAGATAAATCCGAGTTTTGACCTATTAGCGTCGGCCATTGAGGCTATTATAATCGGTAATATCTCGTAAAGCCTAAAACGTGCTCGGAATCGGATTTAGCTCAACGAACCGTAAATCATAATTTCGACTACTAATCGTCCAGCTTTCGGGAATAATTGTTGTATATATTTATCAGTTAACCCCCAAATGTGGTTGTTCCGAAGTTTGATAATTTTCTTTAATTAATTCTTAATTGTCCTACCGTTTAGAGAAATTAGTTTTAGTCCCACTTCTGAGGTAATGAAAGTAGGTAATAAATCGCAATCTATTACATTGGCCTGCAAAACGATATTCCTATGAAAATATATAAGAAATCTTTAGTGAGAGTTCCTACTGTCAGGCCGAAGTTAGATGGGTGGCCGCTAGTAGAGAAATTCCAAACAAGTTTTCAGTACCCTTCCTTGGTACAAGCTTAATATTTTTCCTAAAAAGAATCTTTGTTTATGTCTTCACCCATTATTTTAAATTACATTACCAGGTATAGCCGAAATAGAAAACAAAAACATGGAATGTACCTACATTGCAATGTATGAGCAAAAAACTGAATACTGATTGTTTTGAGGAAACAAGATAAACTAACGACCCGTGTGGCGGAGCGGTCACCATACCGGTCTGACACGCAGTGGGTCCCGGGTTCGATCCCGGACAGACTGAATGATGAGTTTAGACTTCTGTTCTGGGTCTGGGTGTTTGTTTATTCTGTTAAACCAGTATTAGTAACACATCCTACTTACTCCTATCATTACATCCTACACTATCCTCTCAATATTTAATTTAAAAGTCATTGCTTCCTTCCTTGTTCCATTGTTTTGTTTTTTTTTTTCATTTAATATTAAATTTAATAATTATGTAATTATTAAATTTATATTAAATAATTAATTCAAAATAATGAACACCAGTCATCAGTGTAAACCCAAAAGTATAACAACAACGTATGATAACATAATTTAATAAGGCCTAATAGGTTAGTACTTATCTATGTTTGCACCCTTACTGCTCTGTTCACGCTTCCAAATAAAACTAACCCCTACTGCCCATTGCGCGTCTTTTATACCCGATAACAAATAACTTGTGCTAGGAGTGATCGTAAATACCACGTGCATGACGAGATAATTAAAGGTAAACTATGAACAGTAGTATGAATTCGTCTTTGTGAGTCCACGGTACCCACGACACAGGAGAAAATCCTAGTGTGGGGCTATGATTGTAGAAAGTATTGAAACTTGTGTTTGTGTGGCTGAATGAGACCTCCGAGCCTCATTCAGCCATTGGCGATTCTTATTATTGGATAGCAGTCCTAGTAGTAGTCCTAGTGTTTAAGGCAACATGGGCGGTTTGAATATATCTGACATGAGTTGGTCACTAAATCATGCTTTAATTCACATTAAAGCAGCGAGGCGAACTATGCTCCGAGTCTCAATTATAGAGACCTATGTCCAACAGTGATTTGAGCATCAGATTGTAGCGACAGCGCACAAATATAAATCAAACTTTAAAGATTTTTTATTTATTTAGTAGCCACACCAACACCATAACAAACAACACATTACAAACAACTTATTTCTATACAAATACTCTGATGCATGCCACTTATAGGTATGCCCTATTCTGGTCCCGGAACTGCAGGGACTCATCTTAGATACCTAATGTTCATTTTAAGTGTCATTAGAATCGGATCGGTATAAGCTGAGTTATTCGTCTATTTGTCGCGCACACACTAAATGCAAATTTAAGACTTATGTGGTTTTCTCATGGATACCTTTTTCAGAATTGAACCAAATTAAAACGAGACCCACAGGAAGCACCATCTTAAAATTAAAAAAAAATGTCAAAATCGGTTCACCCAGTCGAAAATAGCGATGGTTGATGATATGATGATGAAACATAAAAAATGTCTAAGTATAAAAATGTCTAAGTGTATTGACGCAGAGAAACAGTTGTACTCAGAACATATTCGCGGTAGTTGAGAATGTTTGAGGGCTTTAGTAATGTATTAGTAGTGTTTGCTAGAAAATGTAATATTTTGGTGATATGATTTCGTGGGTAATTGTAGGGGGTGCACAAAATACTACCAAATACAAGATTTAAAAGTTCCTACTAACCAAAATGTAGAATGGAATAAGCTGTAGAAAAATTCTGTCGAAGCTCTTTAGTTCGTTGAACTCTCTGGTGGTTGGGTTGATGCATGATGACAGAAGATATTAATTAATTATTAATTGAAAATTTTACATTTAGTATATATTCTCGAAGTAGTAGAATGAGAATGATTTGACCGAGGAGGCATCACCGCCAATTTCTAGCGTGGAGTGGTTCTTGCGTTTCGGTGGAAAGGTGTGGTGACTTTTATATGAGGTCGCATATATGATAGATTGAAACACTATTGAGACCATGGACATCTTTGTCCACTTTAGGTAGACGTTTGCAACTTCCGTTTCATAAAAAAAAAACTCGTATATTCTATACTTCTAATGCGTTAAAATGATTCACATTCGTGGCTGTATTTCCAAATCGAATTTATTTAGATAATATACAGTCACTTTGTTTTATTACTACCAGATCAAAATCCTCTGAAGCAGAAAATGTCATCAAATAATATATACATTACTAATATAATTTAGCTTAAAACGATATCGCAAAGTTATTAATTTCCACGAAACCAATACTCGAGATGACTATCAAAACAGACATGAAATTATCTGTAAACTAAACACCGTACGCTCGACTCCCAGCATTTGACAGTTTCATTACAAATGGCTGAGATTGTCCCCGAGTCTGATTATAGTTTAGCCATAGTATAGCAATGTAAGCAGTATTATGTCTCAGCGGTGTCCTTGAGTTTGTAACTTACGGCCCCTCGGCACAAAGTAGGTGCGCAATAGGGCTACCACTTCTTGATTTCGTTTAATGCGAGGGCGGCGAGCAATAGCGCACCGCACAGAGTACATCTATACTAATATTATAAAGCTGAAGAGTTTGTTTGTTTGTTTGAATGCGCTAATCTCAGAAACTACTGGTCCGATTTGAAAAATTCTTTCGGTGTTAGATAGCCCATTTATCGAGGAAGGCTATAGGCTATATATCATAACGTTAAGACCAACAGGAGCGGAGCACCAACGAAGAATGTTTCAAAATCGGGTTATTTTTTCTAATGAGAGCTTCCGCTGCATGCGCTGCGTAAACGGTAAAAGTTTCGTAAAAATTATGTATGACAGAATTGATCCCCTTTAAAAGTTCTAAAAAAAGTCAGCGACAGGAGATTTTTAAAGGTATAAAATTTCGGTTAATGTATGCCACGTTACATTTCTTATGAACGCGGGTGGAACCGCGGGCTCAGCTAGTTTGTATATATGAGGATAGATACTTCACTCACGCAGTGCACAAGCGCAGATCGTGGCGCCGTAGGTGTGAAGTTTCGGCAACTTTTTTATACAACACATACTTGAAGAAACCATATTCTATAGGTAGTCCCTTGCTATACATAACATTTAAATTTGTGGTAGTGAAAAAAGGTTATGTTTATAAATAAAATTATTGTTGTAATTATTTTTACAATATACAATTGTAAAAATAATTACAATTTGACAATATACATATGATATTTTGTATACAGATGAAAATTCGTCGAAATCACTTCTTAACACTTTTAATATCATATAAGTGTCTTTACATCAAATATAAAAAGAAAAAAATTGAAGATGAGAACTCTATGTGGTGCACCACCGCCACACCTATTTTTGCCTAATAACAGTAGTATTATGCGCTATTGTGTACTGGCCCGAAGGTTGTGGTAAGGGAGACATACTTTTTCGAGGCATTCCATCTTAGTCCTCAGGGGTAGCAACGCACCTGTGGCTAACTTTAGGTGAAACTTTGATCTTACCTAGTGTTGATTTCAGATGTCCATGGGCGGCAGTAGCCACTTATCATCAGGTTGGCTGCATGCTCGTTTGCTACTTCCATACTATAAAAAAATGGTACTTATTTCTTCAATATTTAGTATTATTTATTTTAGAAACACAGATTAATTTATTTTTCAAATTGTCAGTGCAATTTATTAATGACTGTTTGACAGTTCAACTTTCCTTTTTATAAAAACTCAAAAGTACTTTACTTTATAATAAGCTATTTTGTATACTTTGTTTACATTAATTGTAGGTTAAAAATATTATTGTATATATAAAAATATTCAATGGTTTATAATTTATATCATTAAATATCTTTTACCACGATATGGAAATTGTAAATTTCCAAAATATTTTTTAATCGTTATTATTGTATACAGCACCATCTATTGATGTGTTTGAGCAACTTTTGTATTTTAATCCAACCAAATTAAAAATATATAATAATGCGTTTTAACATGAGTGTATATACCTATATAATTTGGTTGACACAGAAACGGGCAATTTTTTTTTAGAGCTATATCACCATGACGCGCCGTTTGCGTCCGTCCGACCGAGCGCGAGCGTGGCACCCACGCGACTGTGAGTATACTGAAACAGACTGAGCATTGACGGCGCGCGGCGGCCCGTTTGTATAAAGACGTAATACTGCATACATTACTATACTGTGGTTTATCGTATTGTGTGGGAGGCTGGGAGCGGCAATCGTGGACGTCCTGTCCTGAAACTAGTATGAATGCTTATCAATACTTGAACTCTTATTTTGTAAGCTATCAATCGGGTAGTTTAAGTACTTGTACTTTTTAATGCAACAGGGTTTTAAGACTCGAATGGTAAATTTTATATTAAAAGGATTTAATCATGGTTTGCACCCTTAGTGGTAAGAGTTTGGTAACACCGCTTTAATTATTTGTGTTTTATTTTTGGTTGTTTGCTTTGCAAGGTGTATTGATATGCACATGTCGTAAAAAATAGTTCGGTTTGCATATACATTTTGCCTCAAAGTGCAAGATATAAATTGAACTTTTTTCTAAAGTATTACCGCAAAGCGATGACACGACTCTCCTTAAACTGCATACATTCGTAATTTTTTTGCCGATGCAAACGTCCATAGACGTTGGGAGCTTCTCTACATCAGATAGCCAGACTCTCTTACCTTATCTTTTATACGATTGAAGCAGCAGACGAGCGTGCAGTCCACCTGATGGTAAGTGGCCACTGCCGTCCATGGACATCTTCATATAGAGCAGGGGTTCTACCTAAATTTAATGACAGATGCGTTGCTACTCCCGAAAACTAAGATGGTTGCCTGATATGAAAATGAGCCGGCAACCACACCCTTTCACCGAAATGCAGGGACTCCTCACGCTAGAAGAAAAACTGTAAGTTTAATATTTAAAAAGTACGTTTCATTTACAACACGACATTTAGAATTAAAAAGTTTGTACGTATAATTTCAAGGTAACCCACATTCTGACAACTTTGAAGCAGATAAAGAGGTGCCCGCACTAAACAAACTTCATAACAATTCCTAGACAAGTTTTCAAACACAAGCACAAAGCAAACACAGGGGAGCTAAATACCTAATAACATACTAAGTCGTATTCTCGCGCCGCAAACTGTCTGCCCGGACGACCGCAAGGCTTCCTGCATGAAAGTGGCACTTGCTATGTCTGGGTCTTAAACGTAACCTGGAATACCGTTTGAAGCCTATCTTTAGTGGGAACTTAGTCGGAATGTCTCATGAACTAGCCATAATCTCCAAATTAAAGAAGCGTTAATAAAAATACATAAAACGGAAACAAAAATAACGCTTTCTATATTCATAACCCACATTAAGATTTTAACTTGTATCGTGGGTGACATAGAAACAAACAAAAAGGAATAAAAAAAATCCAGACCCAAAGTAGGAATTTAAATTCATCATTTAGATATCTGTCTGACCTGATATAATTATTTATTAAAAAAAAATGGAGTTACAAAAAAAAACATAGAATCGCAGTTTACTCTTGTTTGTGTACATGTGTCACATGTGTCTTCAAACGTCTACCTATTGTCGTTATTATTATCAAGCAAAAAAATCACGTTTGTAGTATGGGAGGCCCCTTAAACATTTATTTTATCCTGCTTTTAGTATATGTTGTTATAGCGGCAACTGAAATACATCATCTGTAAAAAAAATCAACTGTCTGCCTATCACGGTTCATGATATACGGCTTGGTGACAAACAGACGAACAGATGAACAGACGTACAACGGAGTCTTAGTAATATGGTCCCGTTTTACCTTTTGGGTACGAAACCCTAAAAGCGTCCAACAGTAATACCACCCAACAGATTACGATATGGTCGCGGTTACATACCTAACCTATAATACCTACTTATATGCTTAGTAGTTTAGGAGTCCATAGCGAACAAATAACGTGGAACGTAATTTGGATAACATTTAAGCTATTATGTTTCAAGTTAGATTAAACTGCACACGGTGTGCAAATTTGATTCAAATCGATTCAGTAGTTCAACCAAGGTGACACGTGATATACACGCGCTTATATACGCGTAGAACATAGATTCGTCGTCATGATCTAGCCTAGTATGTTTTGCGCCGACTTCAGAACTATGTACAGTATATGTACAAAACCAACATATTTAAATTGTTTTTAATTATTTTGTGGCCTGGAAGTCGGTCTTACTTTTTTGTTATTTTTTTTTTCACGCTTTTCAATGATATATAGTTATATTTGTATAAATGTACACGCAAACATAAATACAGATGTTAATTCAACCCTCAATATGTAAAATGTAACCTAAACCTAAGACACAACTTACAACACTTTTATAAATTGTATTAAGGTGAATGAAGGTTTAGGTCTGAATTTATATAAACTAGGCGCTTCCGCTTGCAGGACGCTGCCGCGCCCTGCTCGCTTACTTTTGTTTTCTTTTGTGTTCCAACCTAACCTAATCTATCCAATACAAAACGCTACAGCTCAACCTAATCCAAAGCCATATATATACCTAAGCGGCAAACACCAAATGCCTAACTAGTTTAGGCATTAAGTTCCCCTGCATCTTCAGGTTTAAGGAATTGATAGTCCAAATTTTCATCTTATGTATCTGCTTAGCAATCTTATTATATAACCGCAAGCACCAATTGGCTAACTCCTATGACTAATTTATAGTTTAGGATTAGGTCGAGCTGCAGTTATTTATATTAGATGGTTTGGGTTAGGTTGGAACATATAAGAAAACGTAAAACTAAGCGAGCAGGGCGGGGCAGCGCCCTGCGAGCGGGTGTGCCCAGTTCATATAAATACCGACCTAACTTTTATTTACCTCTTTATAATTTATAAAAGTTTTGTTAGTCATGGTTTAGGAAATTTTACATTAAGTTGAATTTATGTTTCGATTTATGCCTTCGTGTAAATTTATCTTAACAAAGTAAAATTAGTGACATTATATAATACAAATATAAGTTTATCATCACTAAAAAGCGTGAAAAAAAATTAACAATAAAATAGTAACCGACTTCCATGGCACAAAAAGAAAAAAATAAATAAATATATGTTGGTTTCTTTCATAGTACATAGTTCTGAAGTCGGCGCTCATATTTTATACTTGTAGAACATAGATTCGGCGTTGTAATCTATCAAAATATGTTGAGCGCCGTTTTTTTTTTCAATTCTTGTGAACAATGAAGATACAACACTAGCCTGTGTACCGTCTTAATAATATCAAGGATTCATAACAGAAGTATATGTATTGTAATGGTCACCAACCATTACATATATTGTAAACTAAAAATGTATAAGTCACGTAGACGTGTTAATATTAGTAGTGTAAAAGTCGCGTGCCTAAATGTTTATTTCTTTTTCTAATCTAAGAAGATTTATAGTTTTTTCAAGAGTCGAGTGGAGATAAAATTCATTATACTATTTCAAAGAGTATCACTTCAACTCACTCACTGATACTAACTTCGATATTTCATTTTTATTGTGATTTATCTTACATCATATAGCGTTTTATGAAATATTTGGGTTAAATTATTTGATTCATTTAGACACGTTAGTGAAAAGCGAAATTGACGTCATAAGCAAACCAAAGTATGAAGTAAACCATTAAATCGGTTTCTAAACTTTTTTTCATATTTTCTATATTGTAGCAATATTAAACATTACTAACTTATATTTTCATTGACAAAGTAAGGCCTTTATATGAAGCTTTCCCACAGACCCCTTTGAATGCGTACGAGCCTTTTCAAGAAGACACTAAAAAGATTGCTTCTGTGGCTAACCTCAGATGGGACTCCAATTCCATTTGAGGTTGATTGCGTGCATAGGCAGTGATAAGTAAATCAATAAATAAACTGAAGAGGAAACAATAAAGCATACTAAATTTAGTAGTATTACTAAATTTTTAAGTAGCAAACTTACATGCAGTCCGCCTGATGGTAAGTGGTCAGCTTCGTCCATAGAAAACTGTAAGCAGCTTCATATAGAGGTTCTAATCCTGACGACTGATATGGTCGCCTCATATATAAAAGAGTCTTCCATCAGCACCCTTTTATCACGCACCCTTCCTTATAAGCACCCTTCCATCGAAAGACAAGAATTACTCCACGTTAGAAATAGGTGTTGTGATGGTATCTCCTCGGACGAGCAACATTTATTCTGGTAGAATGTATAAGTACTTGATTATAGTTGATTAATTTTTATATTTCTTATAAATATTATATTTCCGATTGCGCTGGGAATTTAGAGGAATATTTATGACTGTACATATACCAGTTACATCCCATAATAAACGAATCTGATTTGATTTGATATATACATTCGCATTGTCGATTGCGGTCAGCACAAAGCAGAATCTAGAATGATTAGTGAAATCGTTGAATGACATTAAAAATAAATGGTAAAACATAATTTGATATTTCATAAAAGTAATTTCCACCACACATATTGAATCTACCATGGCGGTGTTAACCACATGGTGACTACATCAAATATTGTATACAAAGATGTATTAAAGAATTAAAATAATGATAATAATTTCGATATTTACTTGAAAGGTAACAAAAAAGGTAGTTTGACCAAGATTTTACGTAATAGATCATACATGTTTCACCAAATTGGCATGCAAATTGAGACATACGTATACATACGTGGTCAAAACATAAAATTCCTTTTAGTAGTTGGGTTATTAAGCCTAACATTTAGTACTAAGAACCACAAGAATTATTTTTAATGTCCAACGAAGTAGTAGCAGGAACAGACCCTTGCCTTAAATATATAAGTGTTACATACCAAATCTTAATTACCAAACATAAACATGTGTCAAAATTCCTTCCGGTACATCTAACAATTCTAATAACAAATGTGATATTATCTTCACCTGTCGACATTCAAAATTATTTAGCTATAAATAATATGAAACGGCCTCACAGAATAGCACTCCTGATATATAGTGCGGCACAAAATATCAATGAATCCTCTAAACCTCAGGAATCCCAGCGGAGCGCAGACGCTCCGTCAAATATTGTATGAGATGGAAATATCTGAATAACAATACTATCTAGTATTGCAAGAAATATTAAATTATTTCGGCGTAGCGCAGCGGTCAACATATCAATCCGATACACGGAGAGATTTGTTTTCCAGATAATATCTACATCCAACATGAATTAAGGTTTCCGCTTTCAGTATTTGAGTATGTACACTCTATGTATGTTTGTATAGTCATGACGAATGTTGACTTGTTAAATTTAGTAGAGATATTGTTAATCTAGTGATTTCATTTTATTTTCATGGTTATATGCATATTAGAACTACAAACTAGTCGTGGTGTCACCCACAATGGATAAATAGTAATAAATTTTGATGATGGATTTTACCTCAAGAGATGAACTAAAAATATGTTTTCAATCCATTAAATTAAATTAAGTAGTTTCGCTTTTATATCAATTCGAACACACAAACATACAGAAAATCAATCTAAAAATTGTAAAAATTTGTATTGACTAATTCTCAGTCCTCCGATATTTTTTTCGCAAATATATTCAATGTACTGAACTCGGAAGTTTTATTTCTATCATGTTTAGAAAAATATGTATATCTCAAGCTTACTTATGTTCATAGTGAGGAAAGTGTGTAAAATCTACTATCTGCACCGGACCAGCCTGGTAGGATATGGCCTAATCCCATCAAGTTCTAAAAACTACTCAGCTGTGATACAATAATGGGTTGGCGAAGTTTACATTTACCGCTTATATTATAACAACGAGCGGTAGAAAGTGCCGTGTAGAGCTTAAAGCGCTTTATCCGAAGCCTTCACGATAAACCCGCGAGGTGACAGCACAATAAATGGCGCAATACCCGCTGGTCTCTGAGTAATACCCAGACGCTGGATAAAATAAACTTGTCTAAATAGATTAAAAAGTGCGTTTTCTTACGTTTTATTATAATAACACTTTTTACGTTAGTAGCTCCATATTATTTTGTAGCTCCATGTTATTCGTAGGTACATAAAAGGATGCATCATAAAAACCTGTGTATAGAACAGATAACTAAATTATTTACTACGATATCTGTCTGGCCGGGGATCAAACTCAAAACCCGCGTCTCAGACTGTGATGACGACCGCTCCACCACACAAGTCGTCAGTCTACTTTTACTGCTACAGATATACATAATATAAAGAACTTAGATATACAGATTTACTATATAAGTTTTGATTATTTTTTCTAATTGTATCGTTGTACTTATCCGTTGTAGTTGACATGAATCGATCTCGCAATCTCCTAGGTATGCCTAGGTATCCATGCGGGTTGTCTGTTCTTTATTTTTTTCAAGTTTTAATAAGCCTCTTAGTTGTAGCTAAATGTCAGAAACTTCTTACGCTTACCTAAAATATGTAAGAAACTTCTTTGAAAATATCATGTTTCTAAGCTGTTTGAACGTACCTAACGTTGTCAATAACTGTGGCATTTTTAAGTAAGTTAAATAAGCAGGACCGCTGCTACTAACGGAAATATGATATGGTATACTAGATGAATTAAAAAATGTGTAACATAATTTTAAGTTTGAATAGGCTTCATGGATTTCAATAAAATAAACACCACTCGTTAAATCAAGATACGGACTGTATATATTGGAAATCGTTTAAATTAAATGAATTAAAAAAAGAATCCAACGCTATAAAGATGAGTGAGCAACCAAGCAAGAATGTGAATGGCGAAACATGTATGCTCTGTTGTGTAAAATCTGACTGTAAGTATCTTTGTTTG
>MOOZ01044714.1:94603-104884 GCA_002930495.1 Cecropterus lyciades | reverse complement strand
CTAAGGTTAGCCACAGATGCGTTGCTACCCCTGAGGACTAAGATGGAATGCCTCGGAAAAGTATGTCTCCCTTACCACACCCTTCAAACCAGAAAACAGCAGCGCATAACACTGCTGTTATGAGGCAGAAATAGGTGTGACGGTGGTGCTTCCGGAGTCGAACCACAACGAGTTCTACCACCTTCGAAGAAAGAAAGAAAAACACATATGAAAAGGTCGCCATTTTTAATATCTTTGTTTCTCAAAAACCTTTGGAATACTGAAATGGTAGCATCTATTCATTCGCTTGTTATGATAGTAAGTGACAATAAGCTAAAGGCCTTTATCCCTCCCACCAACTCTTCCTTCAGCCCTGGAGATGCCCGAATCTGCTTAACAGTCAGACGCCAATAAATCTTATTAGGGATTATTAACGAAATTAATTAAAACCAAAAATATTAATTAAGTGTGAAGATTAAAATCTCATCTAATTTATGTACCGTTACTAGAGAAAATAATATATTAACATTTTGTCCTCAAATTTCATTTTCAATTATAAGGTAATATATTCATTCATTACTATTTACAGTGAGAACTAAAATATATATTTTTTTAATTTTTGTTCAATAAAATTACTCATTAAAATGGACAATTAATAAAATTAATTGTAATGAGAAAGAATAATGAGGCGTTGTTTATAATTAATAGTCAAGAACTGTGAAATTTTAAACGGAAAATATTAATATATTTCCAGTTCGCTTCAGAGTTTATAATGAAATACTGGCATTTATACGCTAAAATTATCATAATTTCGACAGTAAGAGGAAAATAAAACAATTTTATAGTTAAAAGTTATTAGAGTTATTTAAATAAAATCATAATTAATTACGATGGTCTTGTGTTTCGGCTCCGGAGACGCCACGCCAAAACTAATTTCTGCCATATATCAGTGTTAAGCACTGCATTTTTCTCTCCAGCTGTGTTCTCTGAAGGATATGATATGCGTGATCATATCAGAGACATTCCAACTTACTCCTCGGCGGTTTCAGTGCATCTGTGGCCATGCGATCTACCCTGTTACTAACTGGTCACAGCCGTCTCTGGACATCTGAAAAAATGTTCCTAAATCTCAATATCTTGCGCTTCAAAGATCTTTATATCGGATTTAAAGTTCGATTTGCTATTAAAAGCAGAAAAGTTTTTTAAAAGCAATAAGTTTATATTTTTTAAAAGCAGAAAAGTTTATACATTTATATATTTAAAAAAAATATTTTTCCTTAAATAAATGAAAAAAAGATCTTAATAAAATTTGCAACGGGCCACTATTTTTTTCTTAGAAAATACATATCCTGACGTGCTTTAGTCATAATATTAAGTCAGTGGTTTTTTCACTTGGTGGAATTTTATCGTGTTACCAAAATGCGTCATTTAACAAAAAGAAATACACATGAGTAATATTCAAATATGCTACGTTATCACTAAGCAAAATATCCGCAAACGATATATTTCTTTTGTTCAATATGAACACGTGATGATCATTGATTTTACTTTTAAATTCTCTGGTTCCCCTTCTGGGTTCGATGGAAAAGTCAAATGTTACACCTATCCCTGTTTTATAACAGCAGTGTAGAGCTGGTGTGTTCTGGTTTGAAGGACGTCGCTAAGTAGACTTACACGACCTTCCAACCTACTCTTGTCTGGAACCGATTTTATATTTGTTGACTCAAGTAATCAAGGGATCTATGAGAGTTATTTTTGAGTAACTTCCTACTCCCTAGCTTATAATATAGCGATTCAAGAGCTGCTCCTACTTTTGGAAGAGGATGTATTTAGGCAGACAAAACTCTGACTTTTTATAATCAAAATGTTGTAGCAATCATGTGTGCAGTGCAGCTGATGGTAAGTGGTTACCGCCACCTATTCGCCTATGCCGCCTTGGGCATCTGTATCTAACTGAACTTAAAATTGAGGCTCTTCTTGAATACAATTACACATATTTGAGTAAATGTCCCAGAGAGAGAAGGGTTTAGGTCATAGTCCACTAGGCTGGCCAAGTGGGGATTGGTAGACTTCATACACATTTGAGATATTTTTTCTTATCCCGGATGTTAATTTCATTATCACTATCCCAGTACCCTACAGCCCGTCTAGGACTATTTCTCTTTCTTCGTCAATTCTTCGTCAACTATTATCCCACTTTTAAGCATTTACTCAGGTAATCAGAGTGATTTAACCATTTCTGCAGTTTACTACTTCAATATAATGTGAACGATTCCACAAGTTATTCTCGTGCCGTTCTAAGGCGTTTTAGTCTTATTGTGATCGTGTCCAACCGAATGGTTCACCTTGCCCGCTGCCATTTTCCATTTTTCTTTTCCTTTTTGCGTAAATACGCTAACTTGGCTATAAAAAAGATTTGTTCGTTTTATAGGTTTTTATAAGTACAAGATTATGGTATAAATTATTTTACATTTACTCATATTATAAGAGCGAAAGTTCGTGAGGATGGATTTATGTTTTATACTCTTTCACCCAAAAAGTAATCGAACTTAAAGGCTTTAGCTGAAATTTTGGAATAGAGCAAGATCTCTGAAACCTGGTTATGGCCTGTATTAATAACGCGTGGAGATACTCTACCGAGTTATACGTGATCGTCTTAGTCCTTAGCAGTAGCAACGCATCTGTGATTGATTTGTGGTAGAATCTGTTCTAAGATGCTTACACATGTCCATAGGCGGCAGTGACCACTACTATTAGGTTGACTGCATGCTTTTATATTTCGTTCGTTTGCTTCTTATATTTAAAAAAACGAGTTACTCGTAGTATACATTGAACTTTGTACCATCAATCCCCATTGAGCAATAGAGATCTCAGGCCTTCCCCAATAGTAACGAATGATCCTTTCCAACATTCATGCCCATGCCCATGGACTTGAAATGGGATGGTACAAAATAATAACTAAACATAAATTTTAAGAAATTAGACTGTACTTGATTATCCATGTAGTCACTATACCGGTCTAACACACAATGGTTCCGAGTTGGAACCCCGGCTTAGATACGTATCTGAATGATGAGTTTAGTTTAAATTGGACACACATATAGTTAATGACGACCCGCGTGGCGGAGCGGTCACCACACCGGTCTGACACGCAGTGGGTCCCGGGTTCGATCCCCGGCCAGGCAGACATCTGAATGATGAGTTTAGATTTCTGTTCTGGGTCTGGGTGTTTGTGTACTCTTGATCGTGGTAAACAACAGAAACAGGCGGAGCCGCGGATAAAGCCTACTATATAAAAAAATCCACATTTCGCTTCTGTCGTTAATACGGTAACTAGAGAAAACCTAACGAAACTGAAAGGGCTTTGTTAGGTCACGTCCCTTACGCAACGTTACTGCAAAAAGGAGTTGTAGCAACGCGAACAGTACACCATTGTAATGGAGTTAGCAAGTGTTAATTTTTACGTCGAGTTAGTATTATGGTGTTGCGTTGTTTGCACTCAAATTTCCACTGGAATACGGTTTGTTATATGATTTTGTAACTTCGCAATATGCGAGGAATTAACACTTAGCTTCATGAGGAGTGGTGGGTACGGTGGTTACACAAACATGAAATTGAAGGTGATAGAATTCGATTTCGGAGTCGCCGTCATAACACTCATAGTCTAATACAGTGTTGTAGCTACCGGGGTAATAGAAAGATAACACATACATGAAACTGAAGTTGATAGAACCCTTTGTGGCTCGGCTCCGGAGGTAACACCACCACGCCTATTTCTACCGAATGACAGCGCTGCTGTATTCTGAAGTGTGTGGTGAGAAGGAATGCTTATTCGGGGCGTTCAAACTTAGTCCACATCTTAGATATCTGTTGACCATTTTAGGTCTGGTTCTGATCTTATCTGATGTTCAAATTTTCCATGGGCGACGATGGCCACTTATAATCAGGTGGACTGCAAGCTTCTTTACTACTTCCATATAACAAAAATAATATTTTTTCATAGTTTCTCACTTTACATGTCTGACTGGTTCAGGTACTCTGGCTCTGTTGAGCGATATTCTTAATTCTATTTGCTTTTCTAAAAATGTACATAAATTTACAATAGGACAACGAAATATACACATACTATTAATGTGATAAGACCCACACAACAAATATTTATAAGCATCGCCCATTTGGTGCAACACAGACATAAAAGCTTTAATATTATTAATATTTTTTTCTGTCTCTGTGTACCAAACTTTGTTCAAAGTTTTATATATCGATTTTGTGTTGTGTCTTAAGCTATGAAATAAATGTTTTATATAAAGTTGCTTATAGATGTCCATCGGAGGCAGTCACCACTTACCATCAGGTGGTCTGCATGCAATCTTAAACATTTACGTTGTTGCTGTACGAAATGAGCGACATGTTCAAAAGTCCATGCACTAACCAGTTTCATATCATTCCAGCCGAAACAGGACAAAGGGGAGCACAATAATGACTCGGACGACGACCAAAGCGATCACGATCCATCGGAGAAAGCCCCGCTTATGGGCAGCACGACGAGCCTAGCGCAAGCGAACAAGAAACCCGAGATTATAGCGAACGTGCCCAAAGTCACGTTCGACGAGAAGACGAGAGAGGCCAAGGATAAGGAGAGCGTGGATCGTGATCGTGTTGTTGGATCGCAACCGGTTAAACGGAGAAGTAAGTTGTTTTAAGTGATCGAAGCATGGTAGAATAACGGTTGGAACTCGACGTCGTAAGAAGGTCCGAAGTTCAAATCTCAGACAAGCGCCACTGTTTGTTTTTTCATTCTTAAAGTATGTGCGTATTAGGACTTAGTTATCTGTGTTGTCACTGCTTTATGGTGATGGAAAGACATCGTGAGAAAACCTACACAACCGAGAGTTCTCAAAAAAAAAAAACTTTCCAAGAGTGTGTTAAGTTCACTAATTCGCACTTGTCCAACGCGATAGAGTAACGCCTTAAACGCTCTCATTCTGAGAGGATTCCCGTGCCCAGCAGTGGGACAATAATGGGACATGGTAGTAATAGTCTATAGTAACGTTCTCTTACGGACATCAGACTAGCTACCTTTAGCACAGTTCAGCACAAGATTTTATTCCATTAATAATTAAAAGGCAACCCGTCTCCATAAAATGGCGATTGCTAATTAGTTTCAAACATTAGAACCCATCATTACAAAGATGTTAAGATTTATTGCCCATCATACCACCAACTTTACTAACCACAGGCTGATTATTTCATAAAGTTTTGATATACGAATACAATGTATTACGTATGTTGTAATTACACCTAGGGTTCAATTATTTTTCAATGGTAACGCTAATATTCTTACTAATATTATAAATGCGAAAGGATATATGTGTATTTGTTACTCTTTCGCGCATTAACCGGATTCCGCTGAAATTGAGCCAACAGATCGTTAATGACCAGGTCATTAACTCATTATCCTGGTAAACGTGACTGAAGTTGGCGGAGCCGCGGGAATAAGTTAGGTTATAATTAAGAAAACAGTATTGAAATTAAACTTAACTATAAACGTTACTATATTAACGTATATAATTTTTATTTCCAGGTTCACAAGACTCACCTGTAGTTCTATCAGTGCTGGAAGACGTAAAGAGGATTAAAGTCAATAATAACACTAAGGAACCCAACGGTACGGTGGTACAGCAACCGACCAGCCTGTATCCACACTTATCGGACATAGAAACGGATAATTCCAACACTCAAGAGGAATACTCAGACTGTGGAGGATCTAGGTGCGGCCACTATGCGTTAGAATGTGTGTTCTTCTTTCTGTGCATTTGAATCTCAATGGCGCTGTTTGGTCAAATATTTGCACAAATGTTTGCTGTTATTCGTGACGGAAATGTTAGCTTACATTAGTATGAGAAACATTTGCCTATAACAACGTAGTGATTGTAGTGTCAGTTTATTTGGCAATACTAGTGACTGATTTTTCCTATAAAATGTCAAAGGACATAAAAAGCTTCAATCATATCGAACGACTTTTTTGAGTGACGTCGATTTATCAAAATGGCGTCATTAACGTAATGCGAGATGAGCCTTACAACTGTGAAAACGAAAGGGACCGAACTAAAAAAGAACTCACCAAATAAAGTAAAATACTTGAACTACTAATAACGTTATCTATCACCTAGGGAATTAAAATTGACGATTTCGTGCTAAATAAGGACAACCATACATTTTAACGTCCCTGTGATAACCGCGCGCTTTAGGAAACCACGAAATAATAACACGATTTTGTAATTTCCGCATAATGAAAATTTTGCATTAGGTCCCTCTTGTTCTCAACGTGTAATTTTTGCACTTCCTATATTTAGACGAAATTAATTTATCTTAGTACCTATATATGCGCTGCAGTGTGCTTTAGAAACTGACAGCGTAAAACTAGTGACTGATTTTTATAAAGTGTCCTTAGGTATTTCGACGATATTGGACCGCCATTTTGAATTTTTAACAAAATGGCGTCGATGATTTAAAAAAATGTAAAAGAAACTTTGTAGAATTCATTTTATACTTATTTGATGTAACTTATTTGGGAAAATTAATGACAGATTTTTCTATATTTATATGCATCAGTAAACAAGTATACGAGAAATGCTCATGGATGGAGTATAATAAAAAAAAATAAGTAAAATACTTGACGCTTTGGAACAACGTATTACTATTACTACTTATAAGAGTTCCATAGATCAAGATTGACTCCGATAAAAAAAAACGATGCGTATTATTATCGAATAACTATTTTTTCGTTTATTCATAATTATACAAACGACATTGAACTTTCAAATAAATATAAGTAACTGCACAACTGACATTTTGCTGGCATTATCATGATGACACGAGTAAAATATTTACGGATTTGGTCGTTACTTTAAAAACTTTACATTATTTGGTATAGCATACCCAGTACATACACACGCAGTACACATTATAGGTATAGGTAAAATTACAATTATACACGAACAAAAATAAATATAATGATGTGATAGATGAAATAAAACTGAACTATACAATTGCATCTAAAAACTAAAAAACATCTAAAAATGTATACATTTTCAAAATCGTATCGGAAACCAAATTGCACGTCTCTAACACAGAGCAACGGGTACTACTTGAAACGCTCCGTGTTAAAGACGACTAGCCCTACGACGAACGTGTTAAGTTCAAGCAATTTTGTCTACTTGAATTCTATCACATGTATATTTTACTTTCAGGATAATGAATTAACATATTATATCAAGAGTAATGCATTTTTGAAATATTACGATGTGAAATGATGAAACGTGAAAAGAATAAAAAAAACCTAAATATTATAATTTAAGTTCACGTTAATCAAGAGCAGTCTTTTTTTAAATGTTACGACGTGAATAAATAAACATGAAATGAATAAAAGCAACTTAAACTTTATGATTTTTTTTAATATAAATCAAAATGTTTAAGTTTTGTTTTGTTAATAATTTCGGTCATATTTTGATAAAGCTCGTATTATTTTTTATTCGTTTTGTCTATACAAATACGTTGATTATACATCTGAAATGTAGACAATACGTTTGAAGGCTACTTTGACATGTTTTTTCTAAAATGGAGCCTAAAACACGTTTCACGTGGCTGATAGAGAATTAATGCGTAAAATCAGTTTTATGTGTAGGTTTTTATCGATATTGCCTTTTTATGGCACATTGTTAGTTGAAATATGCACGTGACATTAGACAAACCTTCGAGTCGCGGTATAGGTAGATGCGTGACTGAAAAAAAAAATTAAAAACATAATAGTTAAGACGATTTAGTTTAAAAAATAATTTGTGCCTAATTGAACTGATGTGACTGATTTTAGCTACTTTTTTGAAATTTTTTAGTAATTTCATATCGTGAAATTTAAATTTTTTTAGTAATGTCAAGTAAGACATTTTGTCTTAAAAATCCAAGAGGATTTGTAAATGTGAGAATTTATTAATATTCACTTGCATAATTATATGTTAATATTTAGGCAAAAGAGTGGCAATGCAGTTGAATTTGAACCAAATCTATTTTGTAATTGTTTCAACAATTGTAAAACCAATGAGAACTAACTAACAAGAAAGAACAAACGCTTAGAAGTATCTAATATGTTCTTTTTTAGATATTTAATATAATCTTTTTTTAATGATGAGGGAAGAAAATTACTAAATGACATTTTAATGTTAATAATTACTGTACTAATTAAATATATAATTTAAAAAATCTCGTTGATTCACCAGATAACATAACATAACGATCAACTTGCAAGTAAGAATTAGCTTTAACTAATTCTTTATAAATTATCAAAGTCTGAATTCCCATACTTGAAATTCAACACTCACTTCGCGCAAGTGAATTTCTCGACGATTTGTAACTTGACCCGATGTAGCCAGGGAAAGCGTTTTATCTAATGTTACAGCGTTTGTACATTGTAGTATTTACGGGTCAGTCTTTTGTTGTAATAGCGGAAATACTGACGCTAAGATATGTATGACACTTGAAAGCTAAGTAATAGTTAAGTTCATATACTTGTATAATTTTATATTATAGTATTTTGCACGAAATGGACTTATATTATAATTGGTACTTTTGGTTAGGTAAATTTCTTGTCAAGTGATTTACCAACGTAGCTGTATTGAATTTTGGAGCACTTTGAATTCTGACGTATTTTAATGCAGACCCGAAGTTCATTAACAGCAGTACACGGACAATTTTCGCAATATCATGAGAAGTCGCCGTTAAAATTTGACAATCACGAAATTCACAGTTATACCAATAAATAGTACCGTTTGTTTCATCATACTGTTGACTGACTTACTTCACTCGGTAATCCAGGAAAGTCTAGTTTACATACCATTACCTTCTAAACTTGAAATAATTAATGTAACATTAATTTTGCATTTTGTCTTGTCACTGAAATCGTGGATGCACACTCTGGAACTACTCTTAATTTTCGCATCGAAATTACTTAGGAATTATCTGGAAGATTTTATACGTAGTACTGTATGAAATCGCGGTCCTATGATGCCTTAATTAACCCAATGTAGAGAATTATATTATGGCCGGCGAGAAACAAGAAACGAAGTGTAAATATAACAAGCCAGAAAAAATACTTTTTATGTTGCGTTACAACGTTAGGAACCAAACCAACCAACATTTTTTAGAAATATCTCAAGCCCTTCGATCGATACTTTTGAAACCGATAGACGGCGCTCTTGTTGATTTTTTTAAGAAAGGGCAACATCTGCGCGTTTCTAGTAGCGTAAACTAAAGTGATATAAAGTTTATTTCAAAATATCACTACTTATACAATATAACTTAACGCAAATAAGACTGTATGTTGCCTATAGTAGTTAGGTGTTGTTTTGTGTATAATTCGAAACTTTAACTTATATCTATATGCCCTTGGGATCTTACTATTTATACTTAATGATACTAGAAGTTATACTAAGTTACTACCTACTTAAGTTATACATTATATATAGGCAGTTATACATTATACCTTCGATATATATTTTTTTTATTTTGATACGTATAGTTTTTGTCATATACGTTGAGCTCTCATTGATATGTATAATGACGTGTTTAAAATATATCTTTTATTTAAACCACTTGAGTTCGACACTCGACTAGCATGGCATACACACATGTCACATTTTTTTAATAATTATACATCACAAATTGTATAATTTCAATAAGATCAATAATTTCGTAGATTCCTGATGCCATTAGTGTTTTCTGTGCGAGTTATTAGTAGTATGTAGTATGTGCGAGTTATTAGTAGTAGTATTATGTTTTCTCAAAATAATTACCGTATACGTTTTCGCCTATACATTGCAAGGTATGACTGAAAGAGAAAACTAAAACGTAAACGCGTCCTAAGGACTCAGATGTCATTATTCACTGGCATCGTTGTATCGCATCCGTACACCAGATTATCATTATAAAAGAACTAAAATTGTTACGCTGCTGCAGATACCCTAGAATACCTATAGTGACCAAATGCATGCATCATATATGTATAATGGAGGGGAAGGGGGGACAAGCGATCCGCTATCTAGTTTAAAGCCTCAGTTACGAAGTCAGCTCAAAATATGTGACAAACCTAGAACTTTTATTTCAGAAATTAATAAATGATTTATGATTTATTTATGATTTAGATATATTTATTTTAGGATTTATTAAAGACAATCGCACACATTTTCAAGTTGCCAATTTACGTTGCCTTTTTAAGGTCCGGTATTCACCAAAAATAATGAAGGGAAA
>MOOZ01044713.1:161558-173491 GCA_002930495.1 Cecropterus lyciades | reverse complement strand
GGTATTTCATAACATTAGGTCAGTTTTTCGAGACATTCTATAGTGTATTGCAGATTTAATTGAGGAACTTCGGTGTAGTTACATTTTTGACCTAAATCAAAAATGGATGTAAATAACATAAAAGAAATTAAAGATGGCGATCCGACGCGATCGGTGTTGTTGGAAGCGCCCTCTATACTGGATGTTCCAAAAGGGAAACAAAAACTTGAGATAAACGTCAAGAAGAAGAGGAGGCGCGGGAAATCCAAACGAAAGATCATGAAACCGTTTAGCAAGATACCGTGGCAAGGAAGAAAGATTGATAACACCCAAAGAGTCAACCGTTTTCGTAAACTCGTCGTGGCTAAAACGCAAGCACCATTCAATAACAATCAGTTTCTCATGGAGATCCACAAACCTGAGCCCGAAAATAATTTTCAAATATTAACAACACCTTCCGCGCGTACTCGTGATTCTAGTTTCAGTGTAGATTCTGAAGAAAATTACTTTTATTCCTTACCTGAAGACGAAGAGGAGTATCTGACTAAAGAATTCTCTAGTGTGTATGAAGACGCCCAATGTGAACGTTTGTCGAATATGTCGAAGAACGAGCTTATCCAGGAGTACCTCTTACTCGAAGCAAAATACGACAATCTCGTGAAAAGAACGGAGCGTTACAAGGTAAAAGAAAACAATGAAGATAAAGATTCCACTCTAGACAAGGATGCGTCAATAACTGACAGAGATAGCATGTTGACTGATAGAGACACCTCGGAAACATCTGTAATGTCCGGCTCAATGGATGAACCATCTTTTAAAGAACTGATGCAGCGAATGAAAGAGCAAGAGGAACAAATATGTGAGTTGCAGGTAATGAATGATAAATTAAGGACTGAAAATGAAAGTTTACGCCAGAGATCTCAGGATACCAGTGAAGATTCAGAGAGTGATAGTTCATCCAGCTCAGACAGCGGGAGTACATCAAGTTGCAACTCCAGTCCTGCTCGTGAGGCTATACCTCAGATTGCTAACGGAAACCATGTGCCCGTTACTAATGAACCCGAAGTGAACTCTCAGTCATCTGAACCTCTGGTCAACGGGTTCCATAGCCCAGAAAATTAATTGTGTGATTCAAATGTTATTGGATACATTAGTTTTATAAAACTTTATGACTGCATGCTAGTTTGACAAAAATAGTTGTCTTGAAAATATTGTAGACAATGTTGTTATAAATTATTGTAAAAAACATTGTCAAAGGGCTTAAAATTTACTAACTCAAATACAAAATCATATAAACAATGAGTAACATCTACTATAAATTATATCGTGACAGCTGTCTAGCAATCGTTGCAACAGATTGACAATGATTTAGCATATTTTAAATCAGCAGAAATAATTCTTGTTTACTTGTATACAATACAATTTTGTAATAAAAAAGTCATTGTCAACTTTTCAGTGCACTTATAAAGTTTTATCTAATTTTATTAACAGTGCCTAGGAGTATGTAAATATGTTAAACTGAGCATAATATAAATATGCTTATAAATGCTTGCCTGAATTATTTTGTATAAAAGTTAGATTTTAATTTACTGTAGAAATGTAACGGTGAGATCTCGTAATATATTAGGTTTATAGAATTTCTGTGATGTCCCTGTGGATATTTTATGAGTAATATTTAACTGATAAATTGTGTATAACATTCTGAAAGATCTCACTTTTATATTAATACAGTGCACAATTACAAGTTAAGTATATAAGTGAAGTTATAATATATTATTAGCCATTCAGTATATATTATGGTTGTTGTTATTTTTGTTAAGTCATAAATATTACATAAGTAAAACCAAATTGAATGTGTCAAGTTGATATTTAGGATATAATTTTTAGGTTTGATATTATGTACTGCGTGTCAGTGATAAGTTGAGACCTGGGCATGGTAGAATTACAGTGGAATGTATTGTAAAATATTAGAAAAAATCAAATGTTTAATACACTCAATAGAGATTGTTAACTACAAAACTATTTAAATTAATACAGGTAATTTTGTACATCAAAAGAACTATATCCTAAAAAGCTGAAGTGTTCCATTCTACATAGGTCTCAAGTTACTGCTCATGGGTTATATGTTTACATTATATAGGGATGATTATTTTTATGAATAATTGAAACCTTGTTTTAAAGATATGGACTAGGAAAGTAAATTATGCATAATGTTGTTGGTCATAATTTGTGTTGATGAGTGGTTTGTGTTGTGTTTGTGCAGAATTGGAAGATGAATGCAACATTCCAAATTCATAACTTGATCTATCTCGTTAATTTATTTATATGTAATAATGTGGTCATACAACTAAGCACAATATTTATGAAATAAGTACCTACAATTCTGATTTGTTTTATTTTTGTTCTATTATTTAATTTGAAATTTTCTAGGAAATCACATATATTGTCTATTGGTTTTCATGTTTGTATTAATATAGTGATAGCTTTGTTTACCCTCTCTGTAATATTAAGAATATGTAAAATAAAGAAGTTTTACAAACAATGAATTATTTCTTCACATATTTAGTATCTTCGTATTGTTATTTTAAATGTGTTGCATTGAGGGACAATCGCATATTGCATAAGTATGTTTCAAAGGATTTATGTATTGATAAATAAACAATGGGATAGACCTGGTTAGTTATCAATGAAGGATAATGTGGTTAACAAAAATAAGATATTTATGCAACTGCCGTGCAATGAAGTCGCTTATTCTAAATTGCCCAGGCAATCACACATAAATAATTTTGTGTGTTGTTTTTTATTGACTGATCCCTGCCTTCTACTAACAATTTTGTTGCCACATTCTATACATTTACATATACTATTCATGGGTTGCCAAACAAAGAACTTCATTATAATTTCATTCAGTATATTTTACTGCTATTTTACATAGAACTATAAAGATGAAATCAAAAAGGTGCGTTTTATGAATATTTGTGTAAAATATTAACAATAGAGTAGTAAAAAAAAGAAACTCCATACAGAGAAGAAGAGAATTCCAGTAAACATAATCATGACAGGTAAACATCATTTAATAGTTCCCAAAAAAAGTAATATTTAGGTTTCATAGTTATTTCCATAAAATATTTATTTCCATCATAATTAAAAAGACATTTTTCTTAATATATACCTACAAATTATTTCTTTTTCAGGTAATTTTTTTCAAATTGGAGATTGGTGGAGAGCAGAGTAGAACAGTATAGGAAAGTGGAGAGGGAATCACTTTTCTTCCTCTTTGTTCCAAGTCATGTTATATATCCTATAGTCCAAATAAAAATCACATCTCTATTTAAATGGCATCTACTGAAGCTAAACTGAAACAACTGGGAATAATTGTATCTTTTATTGATTACAAAATAAGTCCTCTCTGCATACATCTCCATGAATGCGTGAATGCGGCATTATCATAGACATTTAACTTGGTTGTTTATTAGATGAGACTTAGGGAGAAAGTATCATCCACGACTTATTACTATTTAGTAATAAGTTATAAATAAATATACTCAGACATTGTGTCAGTTTAAAGCAGTATGAATGAAAATCATGACTATGGCCAATAGCCCAAGTCTCTTTCAATATACCATTCAGTGAAGTAACCGACAGTCTTCTTAGGACTCTCAAGAGATTTTTTTTAAGTTATAGTTTTCTTAGCATTTCATATTGATAAAAATTCTAAAATATTATTATTCTTAAAGAAGGACACTATTTACAACTAAATATTGTATGCTCTGTGTTACAATTATTACAATTAAAAAGTTAGACCTTTAAATAGTAGTTTTTCTGATTTTGTTATATTCTCCTCTTTACTAGATATACGATAGAGAAATCTTTTAAAAGTAGCAAAACATGTTAATTTGTATCTTGAATATTATCATTATTATATTGACAGGCATAATTACTTTCACGTGTATCAACTTTATTTTTCTTTTTAACTTTACTTTCTGGAGCATTAGGGTTGACACCTTTGTAAAACTGTTTGAGCAATGCCATTGCCTCTTCAGCCAATAAATTTCCTTCAAGCACATAATTATAGTCATAGAATTTGCTTACATTTAAAACTGTGTGGCCACCAAATCTATCATTTGCACAGCCATACACCACTTCTCGTACATTCAACATTCTTAATGCTGCAGCACACATTATACATGGTTCAACTGTCACATAAACAATAATATTGGTACAAAAATCTCTGTAATTAATACTTTTATTCTTACAATAATCTATGACAGTGTCGATGCAGTTCATCTCAGCGTGTCGTGTGGGGTTGCGTGTCAAATTAACACTGTTCCTGGATTCTGCCACTATGTTCCTGTTTACAATGAAAACACAACCCACGGGCACTTCATTGTCTTGTAAGGCTTCTTGAGCCAATACGAGCGCCCTTTTCATGAATTCAACCATCTTGGATCACTGTTGCAGAACTATATCGAAAGTTTGGTTATCATACTTATTATTCAGTTTCATATGGCAGTATTGGAATAGTTGTAGTTAATTTGTTTTACTTCACTTTAAATAGTCTGAAAATGTAAAAGAATATATGTGTATTTAATTACATTCAATTTAATGTGTATTTAATTACATTTAATTTTAATACAATTTACTCTAAACTAGCACTTTCCAGTTACCTCTATATACTTCTGATACATATTTCATAATAGCTGAGTGAAGATAAGTTATAGTATGTAAGTAAGTAAATACTTACAATATTACATTGCTTTTACTTTTTATTTTTGTGAATATTAAAAGTGAGAATAATTATGTTTAGTCATGAGTAAATAAAGTTCAATAATTTACATGAACGTCAACTGCAGCTGATCGGTCGGATTGTCACTGTACTATTTTTTAACCTTGGCTTCTGGCTTTTCTGCCTTTGTTAACTTCACTGAACTCTTTGCTTTATTCCTCGAAGTTTTAACAGTAGATTTAGTGTTTATTATATCCTTATAGGGTAACAATATTTTCTGATTCATACCTTGTAGGTGTGCTTCACTCTCAAAAAAGTAAAGCGCGTTTTCTCCGGGCGGGAACGAATGAATTGCACCTGATCTCACTCTTTCGCTTTGTTCTTTGATTCATTCATATACAAGTAGGATTTTTTAGTATATGGAAGCAATAAACGAGCATGCAGTCTACTTGATGGTAGGTCACCGTCACCCATGAACATTTGTAATCAACCCTAGATAAGACCGATCTTACCTGAGGTTAGTCACAAATGTTAGTCCCAGAGAACTAAGTTAGAACGCCTTCGATAAGTGTCTCCCTTACCACTTCCCTGAGACCATAAGTAGCAGTACACAACATTGCAGTTGTTAGGTAGAAATAGGTGTTACAGTGGTGCCTCCTGACTCAAACTACAAAGAGTTTTACCACCTTTAAACCTCAAATCGCAGTTAGATATTAGAATGCAGCTCGTGTTGACCATCACTATACTCGCTAAATATGTAGAACTATACATATAGGACTTGCTTTACTGTAATAATAATTATGCACAAATGTAAAATATAATACACTTTTTCGACATCGTCATGCACAAGTGTTATTGCATCACGGATAGCGAGTGCATAATTAATAATAGAACTATAGTTTCCTGAAACTGTATGTATAATCGTGACTACTGCCGGCAAGACAAAAACCATCCCAGCGGGATTTACTCTGCTAAAAAATCAAATTTTAGAGAGTAAGGTAAAAATGAAACAATTTATTTTTTGTCTTTATTCTTTTAACGAATCAAGGTAAAATAATAAAAAAACAAATGGCCATTAACAAAATAATGCAATGGATAAAATTATCTTTAACTTCCAATTGATTTATTTTGAATTGTGTAGTTATTTGTGGAAAGCAGCAAGTTAATTAAGTGCCAAAAGCCAAAGTTTGTTTCAACACATTCAATGCCACTGTGGATTTTCACGAATGCTTCTCATTTTCGTCAATCTCCGATGAATATTTTTACTAAGAATAGAGCGCGTCTGGCGTGTAAAATTTACAAGAACACGCAAGGCGTGTAAGTGAACAAGAACACGCAGGGCAGTGGCATTGAAAGTAGCAAAATAAAGCAGATAATTATAAAGGGCTATCTTAAATCAAGGCATTCGTGCAACTATGTTAAAACAAGTAATTTATTTAAAATTTTATTACTAACTTTTATCACAAAATCTCGATGGGAACATTTCGGAAAATTAAACTCCGCATAACTTCTATCCACAACAACAAAACATTGTACGTAGTAGATTTCCTTATTTCAGATAAAATGTTTTTCGTTCTGTCAGGGAATTATGTACAATCAGACTCTTTAGTATAATATTTCAAGAGATCAAATTTCTTCAAGTGTTCAACAGCTTTCTTATCCCAGTCATTGTTATTTACAGTTCTCGGACTGGGATGCGGTAAATACAGGATCTGCAAAAATAATTTTGGTAGCAATTAAAGATCGTAAATCCGTGTACGCGCATTTATGCCATTACACGTCTAGGCAATGCAGTAGAAGCACATTATTCGTGTTTACGCGGCTAAAAAAACTTTTACTCACGGATGTAGTCGGTACAAGTAACAAGCAATAAGCACTAAAAATACCCTTTACTTGAAAAAACTACGTTATGGTTTTCAGAAGGTAAATGAGTTGTGTGATTTCTTCATGAGATCTTATCTATATAGCGAAAGCTTTTTTTAAAAGCTAAATTAGAAATGCTACTGAATATCAATTAGAATTAAAAGTGGCAAAACAAGTAAAAAATACACAATACTGTAAGTCCTTGACTAAACCTGATGACAAAATTTAATAACTAATAATTGTATTAATTGTCATTGTATAAAGTACTGTGAAAGTGCCATTGAAATGATTTAAATTATTTTAGTTAATTTTTTCTTGCACCTTTTTTATAGTATGGAAGTAACAAACGAGCATTTAGTCCACCTGATGGAAAGTGGCTACTGCCGACACATGTAACTGGACATCTGTAATCAACCCTAGAAAAGATCAAAATTTCACCTAAAGTTAGCCACAGATGCGTTGCTACCCCTGAGGACTAAGATGCAATGCCTCGGAAAAGTATGTCTCCCTTACCACATCCTTCAGACCAGAACACAACAGGTCATAACACTGCGGTTATTAGGCAGAAATAGAGGTGGCGGTGGTGCTTCCGGAGTCGAACCACGAAGAGTTCTACCATCTTCAAACCTAAAACCATACAAAATAAATACCGTTCGTCATTCGCGGCATATGGGCGGAACGTAACCTCCGCGAATAAGGAGCTTTTACTGTATAATATATGGCACTTATCCACTTTGACATTAATGCATGTTGTGTTTCAGTTTCAGAGCAATATATTATGAGGCATTGTCTCCTATATTTTTTGTCTAAGCTAACTTTAGAGGTTTTGCATCAACTCATCATTCACATACCTCAATAGATTTATTTAGAGGATACTTGTCCAGAGCTTTTCGTGCTCTGGTTGCACAAAAATTACCAACTGCTACTATTTTCTCCACTTCATACAGTTGAAGTACCTTAATAAAGACTGGATCGCAGATATTATAAAGCGCCTCCACTTCAGCCACCTAAAAATGTTACATTGTTAGGTACAACACACACAACAACATCAAGCACAATCTAATTTACAAACACATTTATTCAAACATTAGTCGTATTCAGTATATTATACATAGGGGGAGGGGTATGAATTTCAGGTGGGGGGGTTATATAGCTAGTAGTTTGGAATCTATACTTTCTGGGTACAATAAAGAGTAATATTATTATAATAGAATGGGGACACTATGGACAATAAGTGTCCTAAAACTAATAATATTTTATCCTTGAATTTGCTCACGATGCTATTGTGTTAGTAAACATTGAAATAGAACATAAATACAAAAAGACAATAATACTTTGTTTATTATCGAAGTCATTGTAACATCAGCATCAAGATGCTAAATAAGTTTTAAGGTATTTGAAAAGTAAATTATTAAAATTTATTTATGAAATTTATGTTGAATTTTTATGAATAGAAGTCAGCATTCCTTGTTTGATTTTTATAAAAATCTATTATAAGATTTTTTCTATCATGGAGTGTAATACCCCTTTATTTTGTTTGTTAGTATCTTTTTAACCGACTTCAAAAAAGGAGGAGGTTCTCAATTTGACTGTATTTATTTTTTTATGTTTAATTCATCGAAAATTGTGGATAGGATGAACAATTTTGACATTTTTTTTTAAATAAAAGCTGGTGCTTTCCATTGGGTTGGTTGATAAGAACATGCATGAGAAAAGCATGTAATTCTGAAATTTGCATTAAATATGTGCGCGACAAATGAAGGAATAACTCAGCTTCTACTGATCCGATTCTAATGAAACTTAAAATGTACATTAGGTATCTAGGGTGACATAATTTAATGAAAAATATGACCTTTTACTCCTCGATCCTGATGATATATGGTTACTGCTAGCCAAAACCAAAGAAGTTAGCTATTTGGTGCTTATATATAAGAAGATTACTGAGCAGAGACATACTATGAAAAATTTGACCTTCAACTTCTCAACCCTGATGATACAAGAGTACTTCGAACCTAGACCATAGAAGTAGGCCATTTGGTGCTTACGTACATGCAGTAAGATTATTATGCAGTGATAAAAGATTACAATTTTGACCTTCAACTTCTCAAACCTGATGATGCAGGGTACTGCAAGCCTAAGTGATGAGAGTTAGTCATCTGGTGCTTATGGATATATAATGAGATTAATAAGCAGAAACTTCGATTAAAATAATGGTTTCCAACTCCTCAATCCTGATGATGCAGGGGTACTGCAGGCCTAAACCGTAAATATTGGCCATTTGGTGCTTACGGAAATGCAGTTATTGTAAAATCAAAACATACGTAGTCAATACTTAAAATTATGTGATCAATTTCGTCCTTTTAATATATTTTATATAATAACCACTTACTCTGAAGTCTGATGGAGTCAGATTACATCCATTGCTCTTCATCCATTGTTGGTTCAGATAGTTATAAACAAAACTTGAATCAAAAAAGTTGTCTGGTGTTTTGCATATATCTTTCAATAACCCCCAAAATCGCTTGCCACTTATCTGTAACAATAACATTGGGTATGCATAAAAATATTGTGGAAGTGTCTAAATTATAGCTTAACCCCACCAAGGTAAACTATAATTGATGAAGTAATGTTAGTTGTCATATAAATTTTAATCGACTCAGATTTATTTTTCGTAGAGACAGGTATGTAAGTTGTAATTATTTTTATGATGTTTTTAATTTAATTTTGTGTAATAATGTTTTTTATTTGTAATTTTGATTTGTCATGTGTCTAGGTTAGTTATTGTAATTGGACTTGATGTCCGTTCTAGCTAACTAAAAAATAAATAAATAAATTTATATGGGTAGTAGTGGATCAAAGGGGGACTAAGGGACTGAAGCTGGGAGTGTCTGTGTAACCCTGAGAGTAGTTGGAATGCCTCAGATAAGTAAGTCTCCCTTACCATGATTCATATATATTAAAACATGTAAGGTTCTACTACCATAAAATGCAGCTCTCATATAAGTAATGATCATAAAAATAATTTAACTATATGTTGATCATAAAATAAATAAATACAAAACTTTTTTTTTGTTGTAGTGCATTCTCCTGCCCAAATCAAGGTGTAGCACAGGTGTAGTGTAAATTGTATATGGGATGGGTACCGCTGACAATAGATGATGGTCATGCATCATTTACTCACCTACTTAGAGCCCCTTGAATACAAGTTTCTAGCAGTTTACCATTTCTCGCAGAACGAGTGAACTTGCCTCCCACATTTTACGATAAAAAGAGGCATGACAAGGTTATTTGTTTCCTTAAAACAATGTGTTAAAACATCATACCTCAGTGCGACTACAGTTGAAGCCATTAACAGGACGAGTCTTTACTTCCACTGGTGGCTTACCCACAGGTCCTTCGATACCCAACCAGTCCCTTACTGAACTTATTTCACCAAAGGGTACCTGAAGTTGAATTTTAAATATTTGTTAGGAAATTGAAAAAATAGGTTGATATGAATTCCACTGCTGCAAGAGATCACTCCAAAGCAGAATACCAAACCAGAACATAGCAATTGTTAACACTTGTTATCAGGGTCAAATAGGTGTGCCAGAGGTAGATCTGAGACATGAATGTCTTATGTAGTAGCGGCTAAAATCGCGGGGCACAGCTAGTAATATGTATGATACTAGGGGTGCAAACACAATTCGGTCTTTTACCGCCTTTTTACAATATTATTGATTGTAATAATTAAAATTTAGGCTAAGAAGTAGAATTTAAAGTATGGGGATTTTTTGTTTTTAACATGAATTATATAAATAAATATTTTTATCAGTAATGAGTAATTTTTTGAAATAAAAAGAAATATTTGGCTAGCAGTCCCAAAATTGTATATTGTCTGAATTGAATTAAATTAAGCCTGTTAAGAGATAGCCGAATAGACCCTCAACCAAGGGTCCGAGGTTCGAATCCCAGGCATGTACCACTGATTTTTCTAAAATTATGTGCATATAAGAAGTTAATTATCACTGCAACATTGTGAGGAAACCTACACACCAGAGAGTTCTTTAAAAAAGTTCTTAAAGGTGTGTGAAGTCTACTAACTACCAATAATAATGAGTTGACAGATGGTAACCCTGTTTACTTATTTTACAATTTAGGGTGAATAATAGCTAATAACTAACTAAAATACTACTACATCTAAAATACTTTTTAAAATAAATAAAAAAAGATACATTAAGATTTTTCAAAAATCAACATAGCCTTGTAGTATCTGTTCAATACGTACACCAGTTTGAGACATCCCAAATGGCCCTGGATTCATTCCAAAGTACATGATACGTTTTTTTGTGTTGCAATATTTTCGCACATACATTTCAAATGTATGTCTGGCGTATATAGTGGGATTGTAAACACATTTTACAGCCGTCGGCAGTTGGTATTGCTCAAGGGCGAGATTAAGTTCGTCTATAAGGTTAAGGAAATCATCGCTTAAATCGCGAGATCCCTCAACTTCGACAGGATTTCCAGGTTCACTTGAAAAAAATGTTGATACCACTTCCGCACTCATTTTCAAAACGATACTGAATATCGAAATCTATTTTATACACTGTATATTCTTATCCTGACATATAAGTACTTGAGATAGTGAACAACAATGAGTAAACCCTACAGTTCTTAATATGTTTAGAAGTAAGTACCTTGCGCCGTACATATTATTAATATGTATACTTATATTTAAATAACTTGTTGTGTTGTGTTAGTACCTACTACCTAAACTTTTAGTAACGTTTTTGACATATTGAATGTCAAATACTCAAAATAAATAAGATTCAAACGTCAGAAATCGTTATAATATGTTGCCGATGAAGACCATAAACATAAACTCCGTTGCAGACGAAGCTATAATGCCTCCTCTACACTGCTCGCGAAGTTCCTTCGTGAAATACTCTAGAAACTTTGGCTAAAGTCCGCAGTGCGACACTACACACTAGTGCAACTTCGCGATAAACGCGATAAACTTCGGGCCCTTTGACTCGGGCGCAAAAACCGACAACAAATGGAAGTCGCCCGAGGCGAGGTAAAGTTTGACGAGGTAGTCCGAAGTGGCTTTCTACACTATCGTCTTCGTCTGACATCGTTCAACTTCGCGAGTAGTGTAGAGGAGGCATAACATGCTTAATGTTATATGGCAACTCTGAGAAAAGACAAAAAAGAAAATAAAATGTCAAAATTATATTTTGCCGGTGGTCGTTTGTTTTTGATTTTGGATTACGATTGTACTAAATCCGGCTTTATTACCTGCACTTAAGGTTTTACAGTTATAATATTATTCTGAAGACTACTCATTTTTATAATAAATATAATTAATAACATCTATAAATGA
>MOOZ01044713.1:140345-160847 GCA_002930495.1 Cecropterus lyciades | reverse complement strand
CAACTCTGAGAAAAGACAAAAAAGAAAATAAAATGTCAAAATTATATTTTGCCGGTGGACGTTTGTTTTTGATTTTGGATTACGATTGTACTAAATCCGGCTTTATTACCTGCACTTAAGGTTTTACAGTTATAATATTGTTCTGAAGACTACTCATTTTTATAATAAATATAATGAATAACATCTATAAATGATGCGTTACGTCATGATTTTCTTATGGTAAATATGAATGCTTCGCATTACTGCACAGTGATCGGTAACTCGGTGTAGTGATCTATTGCATCAGGTGCATGCATTAACTGTTATTCACGCGGGTATAATTGATAGTTTCAATATCATTAACTATTACAAAATAATGGGAACATAAGTGACACGCATCATGGCTAGTATTACCGAAGATGTAATTAGGAATTTGACTGCAAAAGCGTCTATACCTTTATTATTAAGACAATATGTTTCTAACTGGAATGTAAGCCAGTGGAGCGAGGAGAAATGGAGTTCAATATTTAGTAATAAGGAAATACCATTTCGATGTCTGAAGAAAGACTTTATTTCCGACGAGCCATGCTGGGAACGCCGGTGCGCGGTGAAAACTATGACTTTCAAGGATTTTCTTCGAAAGTTGAATGGTGAAGAATGGATGTACTTCGACTATAAGTATCTTCATCAATGGTTGCCGTCGGATAATGAGTTATGTAAGGTGAATATCATAATTTAAACACTTTCAATAATAGTCGTCGACCAATTACTGTCTCAATTCTGACCTTTTAAAATCATTTTGACTATGGCCGTAGTCCTTTATGCTGGCTAAGCGAAAATTTGTAGAATTTTTCCAACTTTAAATGCAACTTTAAATTTTTGCATGGAACTAACTATTGTACCTTCATGATGTTCTCTACCAGTATTAAATAAAGAGATTATCAGTTTTGCTTACATAGTTAGCTAGGATTTACCTTGGACTCCCATTTTTAATCTGAAGCTTAAAATAATTAAGCAATCATTGCTTTGTTGAATAAATGTATTGTTATGAGCAATTTCACTTAAGAATGTTTATGTTGTACTTACTACTAGATATTCTCCTCTATGTTGTGTTGAAAATTTTGTGCGTGATGTGCAGGAATTATCCTGGAAGCAGTTTGGATATCCAGACAAAGGCCCAATGCACAGCACTCTATGGGTCGGCAGCAAAGGGTCCCATACACCATGCCATCAAGATACATATGGTTATAATATTGTTGCACAACTGTATGGAAGGTAGGAATCTAATTATAGGAAACTGCTGTATTTCTTTGCCCTTTTCTGACAGCTTGAAATGATTGCATCATTTCTTTAAAATATGTTTTCGTTATGTATCATAAAAATTTATTCAATCATTCATAATTATTACAATTTGGTACTAATTATTATAATTAGCATTTATTTTTGATTAATATATTTGACCCTCTATATATTTTCCGTGATTACTTGTGGTTACATATGAATGTAAAATAGTGAAGTTAAACTTTCAACTCAATTTTACATAAAAACTACAATTTTACAGACATAAAGCAATTTTAGTATGTATTTTGATAGTTTTAAAGCTAATTAAATTATTTTCCAGAAAGAGATGGATCCTCTTCCCTCCAGAGACAGGTGGCTTGAAACCAACAAGAGTGCCTTATGAAGAATCAAGTGTATACAGTGAACTCAATTTCTATTGTCCTACCAACTTGGAGAATTTTCGTGGTAAATAATATTTTAAAAACATATTTTTCTATCCATTTTTATATTTACAAAAAGAAAAAAATATATACTGGCAGTTGTGGGTAGACATAGTCCTGCCGCATTTTTTTAAGTAATAATAATCCATAACTATAATCATGTGAAACTTGTTTAGAATCGTTGTGATTTGAAACTCGATGAAACGAAAATGCGTTATGAAAACAGTTGTCGGCGCTACAAGTAGATGGCGCTATACCATATTCTGAATCAAGAATACGATTTTACTTCATAGCTTGTGTCAGAACTGAACTTTGGTATATGCAAAATTATAATAATTATTAAGTTTCACTTCTGCCCTGTGTTCATTGGACACATATTTGTTTTTTTTTTATTTCAACCATGGTGCCATCTATCCAAAATACAGGTCCTAAATCTTTGACTTAAACCAACAGTATAGTACATAATACACAACTATGTAAATTTAATTGATATTTGTTGAGTGCTTTCAGGGCTTAGTGTGTACAAATAGTGACAAGTCTTCTTCATATATTAAGAATATAGTAATTATTTTAGGATGTGTACTGCAATGAAAGAATGTACTTTACTTGAAATATTATCAAGGGCATAGCCAGGATTCTCCATAGGGAGGGGCAGATCAAGAATGTTGGGTTTGCTTATCATTATATTACGTAATAGTTACTTAGCTTATAGTAAGAAAGTAAGCATTTTTTTCATCTGTGATTGACTCTCCAGGACTCCCTACGCTACGGGCATACACTTATACCTGGCTACACCCATGAATATTTTACTTGTAAATAGTAAACACAATATCTTAAATTGAGTAAGACACAAATTCATTATTTCCAAATTATTTTGTAGTAATATGGAATGTTAACATTTCTTTATTGTTTCAGGTTTGACGGGAGCACGCATGGTCGAACTTTCGGCAGGTGATGCTCTCTTAGTACCTCGTGGTTGGTGGCATTACGTTCAGAATATTGACCCTCTGAATATAGCAGTCAATATATGGCTTCCACATGTAATAATCTGTTTTCACTTGTATAATATTAATATTCATACGACGCGGACTTCTCGTACCCGAAAAATGCTAATTTACGAAACTATTCTAAGATTAATGTAATTGATTTTAAGTATATAACTTAAATTCATATTTTTTCGAGATACGACAATTTCATTTTCCTGCGTCAAAATAACCATCATCATGGTTTGATCTCCGCCAGCATGATATCTAAGTGATGATTGGAATTCAGATTCCAATTCTGGGCTTGGGTGTTTTTTTGTGTATTGGTCATTGTGTGCATCCATCGCATAGCCACAGCAGGAAATCGAATCGTGAGACTAAGTGCAGGAAGCTTTGACATTTGTAGCTTTATAATATGGAAGTAGCAAACGGGCGTGCAGTCCACCTGATGGTAAGTAGCCACTGCTGCCTACTGCTATCTGTAACCAACCCCGAGTAAGATCAGAGTCACATCAGAGGTTAGCCACAGATGCATTGCTACCCCTGAGCAATAAGTTGGATAAGTATCTCTTGCTTATGGCACCCTCCAGACCAGAGCAGAGCAGCGCATAACACTGCTATTATTAGGCAGAAATAGGGGTGGTGGTGCTTCTGGAGCTATTTTAGAAGTAAAGGAAAATGGAATAGAAGAAATAGGAATGGAAAATAGTGTAGCTGTTAAGATATGATTTTACAAAACACAAGTTAACTTTTTTAGGAAAAGGACACATCAGCTCATGTATCAGAAGCGCTCATAAAAATATTAATTGCACAATTGTGCAAAGATCTGCCACGGGGAACAGCTAAACTCTTAGTTAATCCCAATGAGGTAAGTTTCATGATCTATGAACTCAGTTATGCAATAAAATAATGTAGCGAGGTCATTATGAGTCAAAGTAATCATCACAAGATGCATTGACATCATATTTTATAATAGACTTTAAGTGTGACTGGGAATTATGTATGATGCAATGTTGAGAATGTCCAATAAAATAGTCGGACGCAACACATCATTATTTTTGGCAAATGTGTTTATGTCTTTAAACACTTTTGTACATTAAGAGGTATTCTCAGGAATGTTGTTTCAAGCTGTTTTCCTAAATTAATATAAATATTGTTTATTTATTAATATGCATATTGTATATTTTTGTATCAGACTGAAGTAGCAAATGAGTATGCAGTCCATCAGATGGTAATTGTTGACTGCCATCCGTGGACATCTGTAAGCAACTATAGAACAGTGATTCTATCTGGAGCCGATTATAGATGCGTTGCTACTTGCGTGGACTAAGATGGTCGCCTCATAAAAGAGTACATAAAATAATTTATCTGAACGTATGTGAATGTGTGCCAGCGAATTACGTTAACGATACACGACCCACTAACTAATGTCAAAGTGGGGGGAGTCGTCAATAATTGCCAAGCCACGCCAGTATAAGTGAGTCAGACCCACTATACTACTACCAGTCGGACCCACTATATTGGTTCTACCAACCGATGAATAGGATATCAGATGCAAAATACATTTCTTAGATTTTAAATTTAGAACATTTTTATCATTAAGGTTATAGTGAATCAAACTACTAAGATATATAGATATAATATAAAATCTAAATATAAATGTTTATTTTATAGGATGACATATCAGACACGCCCTTGGCAGTATTGTTCTTGCAGCTGGAGGCAGTCGCCAAAGCTTACTTGGACAAGAAACGCAAATTGCATCGCATTAAGCGACAAAAGACACGTGACGACGATCACGAAGTAGCCGATCCAGAGGAATTTGATCTCAACGCCTTACTAGATAATCCACAGAATAAATTGGAAACAGTTCCCATTATTACTAACGAAAAACTTATAGATTTACTCAAAGCGAATCTCACAGAGTTTGTTAATAATAACAAATCTGTGGATGAAGACGATGTAGATGGGGCCCCAGGCAGCCTTTGTCTAACTAAGGCGGTTATTGACGCATTCAGTCAATCCAATGTAATTGATCTCGTAAAACAAAATCTATTTACCAAACTAACACAATTGTAGACTTGACTGAATTAGTTAAATTTTATTGTGATATTTGACATGGTTTTCCTGTTTAAGTAATGATAAAACATTATTATTATATTGCAATATCATACATATTTTTATGAATATGCAAATACTCAGTACTTGCGAAATAGTGCTAAGCACAAAAGTATTATTTGTAATAAATATTTTTAAAACATTTTTTGTTGCGTTTACTCATTTTTTCAATCCATTACAATGTGTAGAAAAAATATTTGTATATATTGTTCTACAATTTTACTCGTTCCCTAGACAGCCTAGCGTATTTGCGTTGGACTAAATATCGAAAATATATATATATACTCAAGGAATATTATAACTTAATTAAAACAGAGAAATTAAATCCAAAAATAGAAAGACAAAACATTTTAACCGTAATCTATACTGGCTACAACATATATAGAGTGAATATTCGAAAAAATAATAATAAATGACAAACTTAAAAAAAGTTTTATTTTTAAGAAGTAATAATTTTTCATACATTCATATTCTAAGCCTTTATTGCATTTTGATCACTCGTGGTGGCGGAGCGGTCACTGGTGTAACTCGCTGTGGTTTCCAGGTTTAAAACTGAATAATGAATTTAGATTTCGGAATAATGAATTTAACAACAGTCTTCTAAATGACGAAACAATAAGGCGAAGTAAAACAATGCAATACATTTAAATACATATTTATTTAACATTAGTATAAGTTATTTTTTTTGTTTTTTGATATAAGCTCGATAATAGAAATCACTAAACAGTATCACCATGAAGAGATTTTGTGGGATGAGAATAAACGCCGGATACCGAGGATAGTTACAATTTTTTGCTACCGCCAGAACAATGAGATGCAACAGGACAAGTGTGAATTGCAACTGAAATAAAACACGAAATATTATAGGCATACAGAACAGAACATAAATAATTACCGTAGTCAGGGGTGCAATCCCCGGGGACTAAGTTATTAGTTCCCCTTTTTTTAAACTCCCCTTACAACGCCCTTCGTACAAAATAAATGGCAACATTGGTTTGTACAAACATACAAAACATCCTCTCAGCGCATACTCATACCGTCTCCTCACCTCGCGGGTAAAAACAGCTTAACATTTTTATTATAGGGACATAGGTTAAAATATGGTCTGTCCTTGCAGTCTCGGGACCGGAATAGAACAATGTTATGCCCTGCCTATCGTAAGAGATGACTAAAGTTATGCTTCTGGGGTTGCGGGCGGCAAGAGTGACTCGGCCAACCGTCCGGCCAGCGTTTGCAGAAGTACGACAGTATATGTGGCGGAATACTGTCGTAAGCTTCCGAAGCTGGGCAGTGCTGGGAATCCCCGAATTCCTTTACGTAGCGCCGAGGAAGTCTACTGACGGGCTTGAGTGCAGTAAAAACCCAGTTTCTTCGGCACCCTTCGGCACTGCGTTTAATTTTGACGGTTTCCTCTCGTCAATAAAAAAAGGCCAATTATAGTTTAACTAGAAATATTTTTTTACTTACTAATTGTAATTGGGTGACATATTTCTTCCACCATAGTGACCTCTTGTAGGATTCGTCCCACGTTGATAGCAAGTAGTATGAATACATTATGATATGTATTATTGAGTTAATTAAAACTACAAACGTTACGTGTCCTCCTGCAATTATTCGATTAGATTTAGATTAATTATTTTCAGGCATTTTAAAGTTGTAATATATTTTTATAATATAGAAGTAGCAAACGACCATGCAGTCTACCTGATGGTGACTGTTGCCGCCAATTGCTATCTATAGACTCGAGGCAAGTTTTAGTATGGTGTGAAATTCAATTATGGCGTCCCCTTGTTTGTCCCTGTAATCCCAGTTACGCGTATCTACATGTGCAAACATGGAACTGGGAAAATCTCGACATCACTTTAATTTTATGTCTAATTTATCTATTGAAAATGGCAACATTGCTTTGCAGAAACACATCACCCCAAACGCGTATACCGTCTCCGTACGGTCGCGGGTACGCGTACTACAAACGACCATGACCGTGATACTGTACTCTTCACGGTATCTATGGGACGATAGCAAAAGCGAGGAAATTTTTACCGCTGAGGCGCTTTCTGGGACTTGTCGTTTAGAGCGAACGCTCCGTTCGCCTTATAAGCAGGCCGGCCCATCCTCATATAGGATCAAAATCTAACCTGAGGTTGAACACCATCTGTGTTGCTACCCCTGAGGACTAAGTTAAAACTCCTTGGATAAGTATGTCTCCTTTACCACACCTTCAAATTATAAGCAGATATTTTAAAGATTACCTGGCACCCATTTTACCATGCCCCACGACACCGCTATCATTCCAAAGTGATGGTACACGTGTAGAAATGATACTTGATTTTGCTTTTTGCGCAGCACAAAGAATATCTGGAATTTGACGAAAATATTAATTTGAAATTTTGGCCCTGCAGTAGTTATTGGTCACTCGGATCTTTAAAAAATAATGATGTCAATCCTTAGGGTGTGATTACAGTCGTTTTAGGGTTCCGGGTAAAAAGGGACCCTATTACTAAGACTCCGCCTGTCCGTATAATAGACACTGCCAAAGTATTTTTTACTAGAAACAACTACTCTACTGACTTTAATTCAATCAATATGATTGTTATTTATTTATGTATTAGTGTACAAACTTCATAGCGGGACCTCCTTAATATTCTTCACAGTATTGTTTACTTTTACTTATGTATTCAAGTATGTCAATTGCTTGAATAAAATACCACAACATATGAGCTCTCAACAAACATCTCAAATGTTTTATGTGTATGTTTATTATTCTAAGTTAACTACTTCGTTGATTTGTTTTGGAGAACGTTAGTTAGCTTCTTGATGTAGTTTAGACTTTCAGTAGGCAACTAAAATGTACCTATTAGAATTGCATATAAAATAGTTAGGTATTTTAAAGTCGTACCGTATCGAAGAGGTCAACGAGCTTGATTATGAAATATGCGTAGCAGACTTTCCATGCATATTCGGTGCTGTTTGGACCCTCGTCCACTGGCTGACATATCAATGAGTAATGGTTTAGCCAGCCTAATTTTGCACTCTGCAAGATATCACATAGATGCTTAAATGTAAATGAAGCTTATATTTATTATGTAACTTATTAATACTTTTAAAAACAATGTGGTTTCGCCAAGTGGCAGTGGCGTTATAACATAATATTGGGTCATTGGTATTATTTAAATTGTTATCCTTAAATAATATCGAATCGAACGACCCATCTGACACGCAGCGGGTCCCGGGTTCGATCCCCGGCTAGACAGAAATCTGTATGAAGAGTTTAGATTTCTGTTCTGGGTCTGGATGTTTGTTTATTCGTCTTTGTGTGTGAATGGCACCCACACATAGGAGAAAATCCTAGTGTGGGGCTATGAGTGTAGAAAGCGTTTAATTGGGATCTTCATACATCAGGAACTTAATATCTACAGGGTTAATCTCTTAAACTATTCATAACAACCAAGTTAATTAATGCATTTGACGTTCAAATTTTGCTAGTCGTCGTGGTTACGCCAGAATGCCTTCTTGACTTTAGAATTTAGACATTGTAACCACTATGGGCAATAATGCGGCATGCAGCCGCAACATAGCACAATACATAGCCGCACAACATTTGAAGGTGGTAGAACTCTTTGTGGTTCGACTCCGGAAGCACCACCGCCACTCCTATGTCTATCTGATAACAGGAGTGTTATGCGCTGCTGTGTTCTGATTGGAAGGGTATGGTAAGGGAGACATACTTTTCCCAGGCATTCTATCTTAGTTCTCAGGAGTAGCAACGCATCTGTGGCTAACCTAAGGTGAGACTTTGATCTTACTTAGGGTGGATTACAGATGTCTATGGGAGGCAGTGTCCACTCACCATCAGGTGGGCTGCATGCTCGTTTGCTACTTCCATACTATAAAAAAAACATTATTATTATAGATCCAAAACTTGTACATTTAGTACTTAAATATGAAACTTACATGATACACAACGTAAACACAACAGAGTATTTGTACGGCATTGTACAACGCGATCAAGCCCCGTAGATCGTATGCTGGACGTTTACTCATGTAGTTCGGCAGCCAACGGTGCACCGTCATAAGGTATAACAACATGATGAGCAGGCCTGGCCATGGCGTTCGCATCAAGGGCCAGTTTTGTGTCTTTGGATCTAAAAATTAACATTACATGTGAAGTCCATCATCGATACAATTATAGTTGTTTCTTTGAAATTGGATTTGTTGTGATGCAAACGGCGCATATTTTTATCTTTTTTAATCAGTAAAATGCTTGTACGTGATATTAGAACTCCCAAAGTTCATTATTCTACAAAGCATTAAATTTTTTATACTTAAAAACCTATTGTACTACTTACTTTCCTTTACCTAAATATTAAATATAAATAGGTACATTACTTATTTAATACTCAATGATACAATTCATTAATTATGACTACGATACAGTGGCGTAGCGTGGGTGAAAATCAAGACAAACTGTAGATTGACGACCACAAAAAAGGGTCGCCAGACGTAAATATTCTGCCACCCCAGAACTCTGGGGTGGCAGTGGTCTTTGATGATGGACTTCATTTTCATTTCAAGTTTTCTGACCCTTTCAATTTTAACAGGGTATTGTGGAATTAAAAAGAAAGCATGATAATCTTAAATACATTGAACCCAGGCCAAAGTAACATACTTAAACAACAGGTTGGTAATAATGATAAACAACACTATTTAGGTAAAAAGTGTTGTTTATCATAATCGGTATTAATACTGCGTCACAAGAAGTCTATATATATATATAAGATGGGGTTTTTCGAGCGTATGTACATATGTGTTTGTGTATGTAACTCCATTTATTTTGCATTCACTACAGCCCAAACGGATTGAAGGATTGTGGAATATGACATATCATTTGAATCGCCTCAGTGTGCAGTGTGTCACAATAAAAGGGCGCGTATAACAAGGGATTTTTTCCGTGTTTTTTGTTTGTGTTCTAGTTCTAAAGAAAAACAGTAACCGTTCGTGTTTTTGAAATATAAGCCGTCAGATCCACAACATAATCCTTGCTTGTTAGTTGTTTATAACATAAACTACCAAACGAGCATGCAGTGTGGCTGATGGACCGGATCTAAGTGGACAATGCCTGTATACCTGTGATAATCTTATCTGGTGTTAACCAGATAACATTGGAATTAGAATCCTACCCTAGTTCGACCATAGACGCGTTGCTGGTCCAGAGGACTGATTTGAAACGCCACGGATATGGCGCTTCAAGGACAAGGCGTTTCAATCAGTCCTAGTATGTCTACTAGCTGAAATACACGTGTTTCGCTTCGTTACAAAAATTTAGGACTCTGATAAGGTCCTTCCGGATAGAAAGTTTAATATTAACCTCGTATATACCACCAAAAGTTTGGTATTGTTAAGCGTTCTCTTTTTATTCAAAATGGAAATATGAAAGTCTGAAACTAAAGGGACCAAAATGACGACACTTAAATAGTCGCCATTTTAATATAGCGAAAAATATCGAAATCAAAAGTAGCCTATAGACTGACCAGTTTAATAAGCTACAAAATTTCATGTCAATCGGATCAGTGGTTCTTGCTTGATTGAGTAACACATAGACACACACCATCTCATTTTTATATATTAGTAGGGGAAAAGGGCATAATGGGAGTCACTTAAGCGAGAAATCAAATAAAAGCTTAAATTGGAATAAATTACTTATTGCAGCTGTCTTGACACAAAATTTACTTAATTAGCTATAAATCAAGTTCAACTTCAATCAATTTACTAATCAACTTTGTAAGTTATAACTGTTTAAAAAAAGCAGATATGACTCCCATTGCACCGACGTACGGGCAATGGTGGTTAAGCCTGTGGGAAATCGGAGTCAAAAATAATTTAGCACATATCTCAAATACACCCTACGACTGAATCCCGCCCACTGCATAATGCAGTGGGCATGAGCCCCTAACCCACATGAAGTACATCTGTATCACATCTCATTTTTTCTTTGTCTATCAAGTATTCCTTGATTGGCGTAAATGTGATACAGCATGCTGTTTTTTTCGACTCTGTCTTACATTTTTAACCGATGTTTTCTATGGCAATTTTACTTGCGGGCATATCTACTAATGCAAAAAAAATCTATAAAATACTGACATAATTTAAATGGCACAACACTCTTACAATAGCCAGACTATTGAAAGTAAATACGGGTAAATGTTTTGTTTGCATACTGTAATAAATTCGACACTTATCGTTTATTTTCCATTCATGAAAAATTAAATAAGCGAAGGGCTAAAACAAAACGTTGTATGTTTAAAGCGCGGACGTTTACTTTCATGAACTATTTAACACAATACCAGGAGGTACACAGCGGATGGATGAAGTTGGCTTACACGATGCTTACGGTGACAGTTTCCCTATATGTGGTTGACTCCCATTACCCGCCGACTCCCATTAACCTGTTTTCCCATATAGAAGTATCCCATCCTACTAATGTCATTATTTACAATGTACAGTATAATAATAAACACTATACCAGCAATTTCTTCGTTGAGGTAGTAATATAATTTCACACATGATTTCAGTATATACGCCATGATTTTTATATAACACGCACTGAATCAACACGAAAAAAGTCAGGCCACAAACGACCGATCCCGAGTTCAAATCACAACTAAAATGTAACAATGAATTGTCACGTTGTATTAAAGTAAAATTTCATAGGTAGGTATTAATGAATATTAATGAAGGTACCTGCATTAAAATTTATTTTAGTGGGATTCCGTGTGTAACAGATTTTTAAAATTAGTAAATGTGTTCCTACTCTAACGTGAGAAGGTATATTCACGACCGGACAAATATTGTGTGGCTTAACCGTAGTAGTTCCTGAGGTACGTGGAAGTTTCATGTTAAGCTAAAAATTCGTTAGAAAAGTGGTGAGAAATACGGATCTCGAATAATTGCTTTTCTCTGTTGATGAGCAATGATTCAGCCGTTTCGCTGATCGAATCTTTGGCACTTTTTTATCGTTTATTAGTTTTCTGACCCTTTCAATTTTAACAGGGTATTGTGGAATTAAGAAAGCATGATAATCTTAAGAACATTGAACCCAGGCCAAATAACATACTTAAATAACAGATTGGTAATAATGATAAATCGCACTATTTAGGTAAATAGATTTGTGATGCAGTCACCTGACTGCGTCACAAGAAGGATGATATTTTTCGAGCGTATGTACATATGTGTAAGTGTATGTAACTCCATTTATTTGGTATTCACTACAGCCAAAACGGATTGAAGGATTGTGGAATATAACATATTATTTGAATCTTCACAGTGTACAGTGTGAGTCTAGGGATGGGCAAATGGGAAATAAATATCGATTTATATCAAATCGATATTTTTCAAATGTATCGATATATATTGACGAAAAAATATCGATATTATGATATATCGATATTATTCGAAATTTAAAAGTAAATACACATCTTGCTGTCTGTTTTGATGTCAGCTTTATTGTTCAAAAGATATACAGAGCTTTAAAAAATATATCGATTTCGAACTCCGATGATTTTAAAGCAAATTCAATTTTTTTCTTTTAATTGATGGAAAATTTCATTAGGGAATTTTCTTTCCTGGACATAGGTGCAATCAGTCAACAACACGTCAGTCAGTACTACAACCCAAACTAGTATACCGACATGCAGTGTTTCATACGAAAAAATAAAGATCAGTCGGAAAACATCATTCAAACTTCCATATCGCTTTCTGCTGTACTCCACGCAAAAGGAAATTGAAATAACATTTGACAAATAAAAAAATGGCTAAAACTTTTTGAATTAGGACACAGTTTGAGTAAATCACAAAAATACATATTTTGAAAGCTATGTGATCGTTTTTATCAAAGAACTTTATTTGCATTTATGAATTAGTACAACATTTCATTATATTACGTTATGAAAAACCTAGTGCCGTCATAATACGCAAATAATATTATACTAAAAATAAAAGTAACGACCCTATGCATCACTGCAAAAGTAGGTAATTAACTCGCTGAGTGGCCTTAGCTTACCTACTGGTCTTGTTTAACTATGGTATAGTGTAGCAATGCGTAGTAGGTAAATACTATCACATGGCGACACGTCGCCACGCCAACAGTCGATCTCACTCGCTGCTATAGATGTATCACATCAAAAAATATGGTTTTTGCTTCGCATCATTCAAAGATTGCATGTGCAGATTGTGCGTCAACATTGTCAACAACTTGAATTGACAGAATTAATCGAAATTAATGTGTAGACGTTGCTACGGTTTCAGCCAGCAAGGAGAATATTAAATACTTACATTATTTCTGTTTTAATCCTTCAAAACCCTGCTTTCGTATCTCAAAATGTTAAAACGTGTTTTGTAAAAGGCGAAATATTGTAGTACTACTGTATACTTTTTTACCGACTCTGATAAAATAAAATATGTACCCATTTAAAAAAATAGTTCATGGAATACATTAACTTTTATTTTGTTTAAAGCTTCAAGATGTAATAAAATTCTATGTATTTGTTTCACCGTTTACAATTTGCACCAAGTAACCTTAATTTACTTCGATGTAGTTAATATTTCACTTTGTCATTCTTATTATAACTTCTGTAAGTTAGGTACCTAAAATTTATTGCAAGCTCATCGTTATTCCAAAATGTTAGTGATTGTATTTAAATGTACAATTTAGTTAATAATGTAAATGTACAATTTTATTAAGCTGAGTTTTAAAAGGTGGTTCAACTCTCCCATCTGAGTAAATCTCCCGGACTCCCCCTAAGTTGGGCATTAAGTATAATGGGTATTTGTTACGTCATAATTTTGTTAAGGTTACCTATTTACAGATAGCTATAAAATTTGATTGTTTAGAACCAGGGCTGGCTCTACCAAAGGAAAACGGAGCGGCCGCTTCAGGCGCCAAGTGCTAGAGGGCGCCTCCAGCACGTCTTTGGGGAGCGGCAATTTTTATTTATTTTTTCCTGTAAGAAAATCTTTGAAAATCAATGTGCGCCCCCGGTTAGCAAATTAAGGGAGCGGCAGAATATTTGATTTTGGCGACCTTTATGTTTTATCGTCCAATAGCAGAACTCAGGTGTCAAAGATTTTTTAGATTTCAAGGGAGTGTCATTATTAAATTTCGCTCCATCCTAAAACTTGCATCGGGCCGACTCTGCTTAGAACATTCAGTTTTTAGGTGGATGCTTATGTAATAAAAATGAAGTAGAAGTAAGAGAGATATTCCTATCCGATGCGTTCCAACTTATTCCTCAGGACTAGCAACGCATCTGTGGCTAAACTCAGCTAAAATTGTTCTTATCTGGAGTTGATTACAGATATCTATCGGCGGCAGTAGCCACTTACTATCAGATGAACTGCACGCTCGTTTGCTGCTTACATATCTTAAAAAAATGATTTGAATGCAGTGGCACCGTCGTCATTCAACACATTTTGATTGTAGTAATAGCAGGTCTGCTGTGTTTAACTTCGATTCCAGTTGTGTCAGCCTTTGAAAATGCATAAAAAGGAGTAGTGACAGTTAGGACTCTTATTCTAATTGGCGTTTATTGTATGTCCTACAAAATATAGTAGAAGTAGTCCGTAGGTTCCGAAAATATGAATAATAAAGAGCAAATAATCAATAAAACATTTATTTACTTTTCGAAGTTCATCTGATTTTATTAAGCATACCAGATTCCCTTAATATGTTTAATCCAGTTTTATAGATGCTTATTTTTTAAACGGGAACTCTGGATGTTTCTCAACTCCGACGAAGAAGCTGAAATCGCAAATGCGTCCATTTTCACCGCGATCCAGGGCCGCTAATTCTGCCATTTCATTTTCATTCAGCTCGAAGTCCCACACAGATATATTCTGCAAAGTTAATATAAATATTAATAATTTTCTTTACAATCTGTCTTTATGAAGAGTAAAACAGTATTATGTTATATTATAACCAAAATCCTTATTTTAAAACATAACTAAGTATTATATTATTAATCAAAAGCTATCTAATTTTACATTGTGAAGTAACACATCGACAGGATAACTATGTGCCCGAAAGTTTTAAAGATGTGTCTATCCATCCATCCATCCGCGGTTTACGGTCCACAGGACATACGCCCCCCCCTAACGGAGGATTTTGCCAGTAGTTACCGCGCTTGGCATGCGTGTTTACGACTGCAATTAATGTTGATGTTAGAAAGGAAGACGCTGTCGCTAATTTCCTAGAATTTCTCGTAAATCACCTTCTACGATATCCGCGGAAAGAGAGTGAGTATTATGAGATCATCTATCCATCAGCACTTTGCCGAATTTCACTAGAGTTTGCCCTAAACACTTTTTATCATGAAGAGAACGCAAGCTCAGCAGTGCGAAAGTACTTGATAATAACGAACTTACCTGTTTGATTCTGGTAGGATCAGTGCTTTTAGGAATGGCGGCGACCCCACGCTGCAATAGCTGACGGAGCAGGATCTGGGCCGGAGTTCGCGAGTGTGCTGCAGCAATTTTCTTCACCACGGGCAGGTCTAACAGGCTTGGGTATTCTCGCCTGTTATTATGTCATTTGATAACATCTATTACAGTTACATACATTAAAATTCAATAATTCAAATCGTTATTTCATTTAAATATATCGCATGTACTGTAGGTATGTTAATATTCCGCGTTTCAAAGCCAACATTAAACATATGTATTATTTTACTTTTAATTACTAGATTTACCTGGATTTTATACGTACCTATTCAAAACATAAATATGTTTTTAATTCATCCGAACTACTTCAAACCATAACGAATGTTATGCTTTAAAATATTTGTGGGTGCCTCCTGCATATTTACATGTAACCTATTCTAAAAAGAAAAATATTTTTTCTTAAATAGATTGAGATGCCTGGTATGAATTTTCTCGTACCCAGTTTTAGCAGCGAGATTGTCAGCTAGGGCTTTAGAACCTAGGGGAGAGTACGCCACAACTGGTATGCCAAGGCGCTTGGCGGCAGCGAGCATGGATGTCTGCTGGCAGAGTGCGTGAATTTCTATCTGGAGGCAGGCTGGTTTCTCCAAGGCCGACAGCCGCAAGATCTGCTCCTCGTTCATGTTGGACACGCCTACGTGCCGTACCTTGCCTGACTCCTTGAGCTTTAGCACGGCCTGGGGAAAGAAAGAAACAAAAATGTAGAGGTTAATGGCGGATACATCATTTTGGTTTTCCTTGACTGGGTAACCTATCAAATAATATGTACTTTAGAGACGGGGGTGGGCACTTTGTATTTGAAATTTTGCCGCTGATTAATGATTTTGGCACTTGCATATAGATTTGGGGGAGAGCGATTGAACCCTTTAAGCTGTCCTTGTCTCTGCCAGTAGTATAGGTACAGAAAACATGAGAAATAATAGATATATGGTAAATTAAATGTCATGGAGTCTGCTATAATAAAAACATGGATCAACTTGTTCATGCACCTATTATATTAAAAAAAAAGGGTTTAGCACGAAACATTTTGTTACAAGTATCTCGCCTTTGCTATTTCTAAAAGTGTAAGAGATAATATGGAAATACCTAAGCAATTATATTTAGTCACGCATATATTCCCTTCTGACCAATATTTCACCAGGTCCGCACATTTTATTTGGTAGCCTGTGAATGGCTGATATATTTATAGACTGCGTGGACTCGTCCCTAATTGTCAATGGTTTTTTAATCTCATGCTTAGAACTAGATTTAGCCTGGCGCTCATGTGAAGATTCACTTATTTTATTTGGTACTTTGTACACTAGTACTTTATTTTCTTTGCTGGTGCGTAAATTTCTTGACTTTTTAAGTTTAAATTTTTGCATTAAATGATTTAGTAAGACTTGAATAGCACTGGGTCTTTTTGTTTCGTGACGAGTTCCTTTTGTTTCTTTGAATATACTTCTCATTGAAGATGCTTCTGAAATCGGCCTGGATAAAACATGAGAAATAATCTCAAGACTTTGATTAGACTTTACATTATATTGACACCAAAAATCAAATATATGTTTTCCAGTATCTGGTGATATCGTAAACGGATAAGCTGGATTCCTGGGCGGGGAACAGATGTTTTCTTCCTTGCGTTCTACCATTTCTTGCTTCGGCATATTTATGTTTTTGTTGAACAAAGTATTTTTTAATGAATATAGTTCCCTACATGTTAATACATGTATACATTTTTAATATGCAGGCTATTATTATAAATACATCAGTAGGCGCATCATATTTTCTGAGCTTGGTGTAAACATTTTGTTCCGTTTTTAAGCATGAAACTGTGATTACTTTCAAGTTTTCCCCACATTGTTTTGAAATCACTTCCCATTTTTACTCTTATACGAAAATTGTTAACTTTCTGTATTATTATGATTTAATTTAAGCTGCATTGCGTACAGCTTAAAATTGGAGAATTATAAAAAAATATTGGTATAAAAATTCAATACGACTTACATTTTGATACAAATGTCAAAATTCATATAAAATATACCAGAATATATAGCAGACAGATAAAAATTCCCCAATGAAAAATCTATCATGCGTATTATTATTCTGTACATCAATGGCCTACATCGGTTTCGATCGTATATCACGTGTACTAAATTAAGGTGAGAAGAAATACATTGTTGTTATTTGACAAGAATAGTTGTAACCGCTACAACTATTAGCCTCCGGAGTTGAATTAAGTTATGTTCTACCACATCCTTCCCTTGCGGGGACGCAACGAACAATTGGTTTTAGCCTATGATGATGGTCAGAATTTCTGCCATATTAAAATCTTTTGGTAGTTTTAAAGTAACTTGGAAGGTTTAGATAACATTAAATGCATATTTATTTAGGTACCCAGAATAATGCAGAAATAGCTGTAGCGGTGGTGTATTCGAAGTCAAACAATGAAGATATGTATGTGTTCGATTGTCATCCTGTTGAACAATGAAATTGTGCCTAGTAGTTTAACTGTTGTTATCATTTATCGTTTACTATAAAAATAGTTTTCTTTGACAAAAGTGCTAGTATACGAATACTTCCTACGCTCTCTGTACATGTTTCTTAAAATGTTGTTGTGTTAGTGAAGATGTTGTTTATGATTTATAAAGTTTTAATAAGCTACTATTTTTTGTATTTCGATTGTATATACCGAAAAGTACGCTAATAAAGACTCATAATAATTAATCATTTCAATTTTTGGCACGGTGTAGCTTGCAGAAATAAACTGTTTGAATTGTGAGTATTATCATTGCGTTAGTAAACATTGTAATAACAAGGTATGCAACCTTACCCCTAATGTATTTATTATTAAATCTTAACATATTATAGTACAAGAAACAACCAAAGTTGGTATTATATTTATTTACATAGTGCGTATTTAACCAAATTGTCTTTTATTTAAAAACGCACGTAAAGTTTTTAAACGAATTTTTAATTATCGCTTGCAATATCTTGGCGTATACTTTCGTAGTTTTCTTCTTTTTGATCATGGTTTTGTGGAGATGTATAATACTCATAACAGATGGCTCTGCATTCAGGGATAGAAACTCTATATTAGAAGGCTTCAAATCGACATCCTCATACAAACCTTCCAGACTCCCATCGAAAGACTGTATCAGAGTTGCCAAGCGGTCATCCCCACCTCCCGTACAGCAAGGACACAGGAGTTTAGGTAACAAGTGGATATAAATATTTCTTTTCTTAGAAATCGGGAGCTGTTCCTTCGGAACAATTATTATTGTTGATGTTTGAGTTGTGACTTGCGATCGTTTAAAATCAGAGACATCGTTTACGTGTTGGCCAATCTCAATGACTGAAGGACTTGAAATGAATATTGGATTATTCGATTCCGTGCTTTCATTTTTGATGGTATTTTGCTCCTGATCCTGCTTCCTGCTCACCGGAGATCGGTAGACTTTAGTCCAAGAAAAATGGTCGTACAACTTATTATTTAGCATCTGCGACCGGCATTTGAAACATGCCTTATAAGTCGAAGGGCTTTTCGTAGTAATTTTTGTATAGCTACAATCTTTGTAAATTGCGTCACTTCGATAATTAGAGTTTACATCTTTTGTTTCTGCATAAGACGAAGCATTTTTATTTATGCGTGTACAATATTGCTGATAATAAGTTAAACCCATTTTGTAGATTTTTTTGGTTGTAGTTCCATTAATCAGGTTTAATATTCAGAATTAATTTATCTCTTACATATTTTAAAAACAATAATTTTGTCGGCAGATCACTTTTGAATTGTTCGTTACCAGCTTGACAAAATAATTGACATTTTACAATTTGACAATAAATGTTATCTATATCAACTGACACAGATTAGAAATATCTGTGTAATAACTAATTCACAGACGTTACTATGTGTGGTCTGGGGCTAGGATTTTTGTGTGTGTGTGTTATTTCTTGTGTATTGTTCGGTAGAGTTATATTGAATAACATTAAAAATGTTAAGTACCTTCCACACTCCAACAAGATCCGTAGTATGGTCAACCTTCATGCTGCCGTCAGGGTTGGCAGGGTGCAAGTCTCCAGGCACGTGCTCAAAGGCGAAGGGTACGTGTATCAGGTACAAGTCGATGTAGTCCAACCCTAAGTCTTTAAGGGAGCTATTGAAGAATTGTTCGACCAGATCTGGTCTATTTCCTGTAATGTTTGTTTAATTTTTAATTTTATTTTTGTTGTGTACTTTTTTTTCAATCTCAAAAACATAAAGTGTTAAAATCTTTTCTGGCTATTTCTTCGTCAGTTTATTTTATGCACACATACAAAGCATGCATACAGTCACGCAATCGATCATTCAAAAGCTATTATAATCTAATAAACTATTATACAGCAGTTAGCGTGTACCTCCAGGCGGAATTTTTGTGACAACAAATAGTTCCTTTCGCTTAGCAGGGTCATTGCCGATCCAACGGTTTAGTGCTCGGCCCAAGGCTGCCTCATTCTCATACGCCCTGGCTGTGTCGAAGTGTCGGTAACCCGCTGCCAAAGCCGCGTCAACAGACTTCTCTAAAACTTCATCAGATGCCTGTAACAATAATTTGCTAATCAATGATACTATGGAACTAATTATAGTCCGGGTACATTAGACCAAAAACTTACAGGGTACAGGAAAATTAAATTTATATTAAGCTGAAAGTGAGTGAGTGTTTTCCGCAATTTTCAGAAAAACGGTAAGGTTTATCATAAAATAACCTGAGACAAAAATTGTAGATCATTAAAAAAAAATTTTTTTAACTTCGACGTCAATTATTTTTTTCCATATCCCATATACGATGAGGAGTTTTCAAAATGTTATTTATAATAACGTTTTAAATAATTTTACTCATTTGCAGCACTGTCTACATTGACCGGCCTATTAGGAGCTGCTTTGATGTTTAAGAACTTAGGTGCTCACTTTTTTACAAATTATTCAATACAAATATAGGACTAAGTTTGAATGAATTGGTTAAGTATGTCTCGCTTACCACATCCTTCAGACTAAAACATAGCAGCGCATATCATTGCTGTTATTAGGCAGAAATAAGTGTGACGATGATGCTTCCAAAATCGAACCACAAAAGAGTTCTACCGCCTTTAAAGTGTGTAAATCAACTTCTTTAAAGGTAAGAAATTGATATTTGACATTCACATCTGTAATGTCGTTAGTAGTAATGACCACATCACATGAAGTGGAT
>MOOZ01044713.1:83051-107511 GCA_002930495.1 Cecropterus lyciades | reverse complement strand
ATAGGTACTCAAATGTGCGTTATTATATGAAAAATGTCAGATGGCGATAATGTCAGAAACATTTTTTTGTATATTGAAATTAATTCAAGGGAATTTTTTTATAGAATGAATATCAAGACCGAAACTAGTTGCTCTATTAAAAAAAAACAACTCCGCAATATTTTCTACGAAATAGTTCTACTAGACTTAACACTTCAAACTCCTTTCGACACTTCCACTATTTGAAAACAATACTTACTTTTTAATTTAGTGTCCCATAATGACATGTCTACATGCCGTGTCTATCTAGGATCCAAGTCATTTAGGATGCCAAATTTCATTAATAATAATATATTTAGTTAGTCATTTAAAATAGTTGTGGTTATTACAAGACTGATGTTGGATATAAGATATAAAACTTATATCATTATGTCACCCTTGTTTTTAATTTGATATAAGAAGGTGAACGTACGATGAGCACGCGTCCGGCGTGTGGCGTAAGTCGCCGATTCCTATCGGTATTATTCGATTGTAGTAACGTCAACCCATTATTGTCCCGCTAATGAGCACGGGTCTTTCTTCAGAATTGAGAGAGATTTATCCTTCATACACCTTTGAGAACATTTTTTAAATGACGTTCAGGTGTGTGAGTTCCCTCACTATGTTTTCCTTCACCGTAAGTTGTAGTAATAATTAATTTATAACAAGCATATCATTTTAGAAATATAAGAGGTGCGATTGATAGGCCGAGTTTCGACCATTAGCCTATCACTGTTAAATTTTAATATCGGAAGCTATTATTCTACACTAATGAGTATAATGAGAAGTTTTTGGGTCATAGTCTATAATGCTGGCGAACTGCGGATTGCGTAACTAAGTAAGTGATGGTGTAAGAAGAAATAATATTATTTTTTCGTTTTCGTATTTGCAAGTGGTTACAAAATAAAAAATATACAATAATGACTCTTCTGACACATATATTTCTACATTATGACAAAGTGTTAAGCATTACTATGCTCCGGTTCGAAAACTTTCTACAAAACCTTCGAATAACTATCTTCCTATACAGCCGTTAAGGAGACAGTTATTCAACGAAGAATTCCAACGTTCGTTCAAGCGTTCCAACTTAGTCCTCAAGGGTAGCAACGCATCTGTGGGTCGGCCACAGGTCTAGTCCGACTGTAAACCTATCATCGGATTGTTACAGATGTTTATAGGCGGCAATAAGATTGCATGCTCGTTTGATTTTTCTATAATAAAATAAACACTGACAAACTTTTCTTCATCTCTCAGGCAAGTGATAAGTATTTTTAATATAAAAAATATTTCCATTGATTGTTCCACACTAATATTCTCTAGCACTATAGATATCAAAAACAAAAACGAACGAAACAAACTAAAACAAACATGGAAACCCTGAACAGAAATCTTAATTTCTCATTTAGCTATTGACTTTTCTTTTTTCGTTGCTGTTGAAAAAAGGCTGTTGACTGGACGAGGGACCTGCTTGTCAGACCTGTATGGAATCATGTTCTTTGAATTTTCACCACTAATGCGTCGACCGAAATGGCGTGAACACTAGGTTATCACTGCTTGGATATTAAACGATCCGGGTTTCGACTCTCGTACTCAGTTTTTAGTAGGTAGTTACTGGAAGGTGAACGTACTTACGGGCACGCGACGGATGTGTGACGTGTAAGCGTGGTGTCACGTTGATTCCATATCACAAGAAAAAACATTGGGGTACAATCGGATGTTTTTAGATAATATAAAAGGTAGTAAAAGCGTAAGAGTAAGCACGTGGGAAAGTGGGCAGTAAATAAAACTTAGCGAATCTGGATTTACTCATGCATGTTAGGCTTTTTAATAAACTGTAGGTAAACGTAAGTTTTATACACTGTGTAGTGTATTAAACTTCGCTAGCACGCAACCATCATAATATGTTATGTTAAGCATAAACCTTCCCCAATAAATGACTTGTCCAACTCAAAAACATTTTTGAAGTTATAGTTCAATTATATTTCTTTTAGCGCGTTTAGGAAAACGTGTACGTGTCGCTTATATACCATAAAAAACTATTTCTTAAACAATAGGATGTCAGTGGCGCGCCTGCGAGGGAAGCATGCGTGGGAACGTAAGCTCGCGTGATATGCGACGCAGATGAATGTGAGTGTGTGTATGACCTTAAAGGACACAACAACGACCGAGTTGTACGTGAGCGTCACTTCAACGGGTTAACTCACGCTAGGTTAGGTTGTATGAGCGCGGTGAGACTTCAGCGGGTTCCCAGTTTTCGGTATTTTCGTGTCACATGCTCACGCGTGCGGATGTGATACTAAAAGTTTCCAACGTGTACATACCCGCAAGCCTTGAAGAACGCGGTGGCGGCGGGGTTGTGCGTGAGTGCAGTGAGGCGCACGAAGCGCATACGCGTCGCATGCGCGAGACGCTCCAGCACACGCAACAACCGCTGTCCGAGGCCACGCCGCCGCCCGCCACTCTCCACTTGCACCTCGTAGCTGGAACAATTCCAAAAACATATTTACTTACATTCCATGAAGAAAAAATATATATATAAATATTTTTACGTATTTTTTTTATTTCATGAAGACAACATATATTTTTTTGTTATAATATGGAAGTAGCAATGCAACAGAGCATGCAGTCCAGTCCAGATGGTAAGTTGCTACAGATGCGTTGCTACCCCTGAGAACTAACTTCAATGCCTCGAATACGCCTCTCTTACGAGACCCTTCATATCATAACACAGCAGCATGCGCTGCTGTGTTATGATATGAACACTGCTGTTATTAGGTAGAAATAGGTGTAGCGGTGGTGCTTCTGGTGTCGAACCACAAATCGTTCTACCACCTTCAACCATACAGTATACTTATAGATAGTAAGTAAAATAAACGCTTAATAGCTTATATCTTAGTTAACGCATACCTTATATGAGCCACAAAATCATTGCTATTCCTGAAGATTAAGTACCACACCATTTAAAAAAAAACGCAACAATAAAAAATTAACACTGCCTTTATAAGGCAAAAGAAAATGTAGCGGTTTATATAAAAATAATTTGAAACTCAATTAATTCTTCAATTCTCAATTAATAAACGTGGATTTAGACTAGAATCCTTTATGAAGAATAAGTAAACAAGAAAATGAAGATATCCCCAAAATACAAGTCAATACAATAAATTTGCACTAAATAGCAAAATAAAGCAAATTGTAAGGTTGCAAAGCAATATTGTGGAGTTTTGATTTATAATTCTAGAATATTCTTTTATTACTCCGACCTAGATGTTAACTTATTTTTCGACGCTAGACGTATAAAATTTGGAGTATTTTATATGTCTAGCTTATACGTATTATATGATAAAATCGAACCTTGCCAGGATTTTTTTAAGAGCATTTTTACGATAATGTAACATGTCTATAAAAGCCTATAATGAGTGAATTACTATAATATATAATTTATAATAGCAAGATAATCCTTTTTTAGTATTGTAAAATTTAATTGTAAATTAAATAATATAAGAGTATACATAGTTGTTATTATCAAATATTTTTTAACATTAGGTATGCGTAATATGCTAAATTGTAATGATTATAAAAATAAAAATTTTATAAATTAAAAAATATCATTTTTTATAATGAACAGAAAAATAGGGAATAATATTGAATTTTGTCTTTCCTTCACACATCATCCTATAATAATCTTTAACTGATTTCAGAAATTGCAACCTTAACGTTTTTATTAAAAAAAAAATAGAATTGCCATCCTACAGACCTACTCAAACATATTATACTTATACGATCATTAAAATAATTTAAATATATTAGTTTTTTAATATAAGAGTACGAGTCTTGATATATGTATATGACATTAAACCGCACCCACCTACGGAAGTATACAAATCACATATTTTTTAAATTTCATATTTCAAATAACATAATCAACACTTTTGTTACCGTTTATTCCACAAACTAATATTAAATTAGCAACCGGTGAAAATTAACGAAACAAACGACCACACACTCCCACACTTTTGAAATGAGTTCTTTTCAAAAGTACGTAATGCACTGAGGAAAGTTGTGAATATTGCTTATCAATTTATGCACATAGGAGCAAAAAGGGTTGAAAGGTGGCGTAATAATATTGCGTGGCTCTTATCAACTCCGGTCAGATCGGGCTCTCAATAGTGAAAAGAGTCTGCGGTGGAGCGGTCTTTCGGTAGATAGATAAAAGGGCGGGTGCGCGCGTGTAGCGAGTCTGCGAGTGCCAATTAGTAACGGACGGCTGGAGAATGCGGGCGTGGGCTCTGTGGGTGGTGCTGCTCTGTGCCGCTGCGACGAACGCGGCGAAAATATTGGCCGTTCTGCCCACCAACACCAAAAGCCACCATGCCATGTATGGCCGCATTTTAGAAGCTCTCGCAAAAAGGGATCACCATCTAACCGTCATCACGCATTTTCCAATGGTACGTACCGCAAAACGAGAGCAGAGTAGGTTTTGTTAATGGCTTATAACGATGATTTTCCCAAATTGCAAAATTATTCCGTAAAACCAAATCAAATCAAATCTATAGAGGTTAATGATAATTATAATTTATTGTGATTTTGAATCGCACATACCTAATTTTTTTTAATTTAAATAATGTTAGTGACAACATAATAGATCCTCGTTTAATTAAGCAAATGTAACAAATAAAAAATGAAAATACGATAAGCAAATTACAAAAGCTCGTTATTTTTAACGTTCGCGTGAAAATGAGTCATTCAAGCTAGACTCAATAAATTATTTTTAAATTTATGTATATGTTTATTACCAAAAAAATAATCTCGCTTATTAAAATATCTTAATCAGTACATTTTAATTACGGTAAAATTATTTTCGTAAATAATATTTGGGGTGTATCGTTACTACAATTACTATTGAAACTAAATAGGTATGAGTGAAACATTTAATTGAATTAAGTAAGAGCAGTATATGGCGTTAATGATACATATTCTATGCTTGTAATAAATCTGCAAACGTTCCCACCATCACTTATAGGGCTCATAGTATCCAGACTCTTACAGGACAGAAATCCTACCTGAAGCAGATCACAGATGAGTTGTTACCCTAAGGAATAAGTAGAAAATGTATCATGGGAGTTTTAAACCCAAACCATCTGAGCGCTACTTTTGGTATAAGTAATGATATGGCGACGCATATCCAATTCATAGATGCGCCAGCCCGCTGGGAGCCACACGCGTGATGAGAGTCCCGTTAACGACATGTCTGTTTGACCTCTCGTCTGCCACGCGCCTTATCTTACGGCACGCGCTACGTATACACCCGTCAATGTACATATAAATGCGTCAAATATCAGTTAAACACAATATTTTGTAAATTCTCTATTAACTGTTACAGAAAAATCCACCAGCGAACGTGGAGGTAATAAGCTTAGCGGGAACGATACCTGAAATAGTTAACAACCTCACTTCACAACAAAACTCCTTCAAGCCGGCATTTGTACGGAATTTGGAAACTATCATGAAAGAATGCGTCCACGCTTGCGACGTGGTGTCTCGGACGCCAGCTGTTAAGGCCCTGATAAACTCTACCCGGATCTTTGATTTGGTTATCGTCGAGGTGTTTGGAAGTGAATGTTTCCTTCCACTAGGCGAAAGGTTCCAGGCGCCTATTGTAGGTCTTCTATCAAGCGTGCCGTTGCCGTGGGTCAACGAACAGTTGGGAATCCCAGATGGAACTGCCTATATTCCTTCGTACATGATGGGTTACGGACAACGAATGAACCTCTGGGAAAGATTCACTAATACAATTTCTGTAATTTTGGCAAAAGTTCTATACAAATACAAGTCACAAATACCTTCACAGGTAAGTTAATTATTGAATTGCATTTATTAATAACAAAAATGTTGATATTACGTACTTCATTATGAAACTCGTGCGTCATATATAATTTAATTATTTATTTCATTGCAGGTTATTGCAGACCGACTTTTTGGTACCGACACAAAACTAGAATTACTAGCGCAAAATTACAGTTTAGTGTTATCGAATAGTCACTTCAGTATTAACGAAGTGCGACCATTAGTACCCGCTATGGTCGAAGTTGGGGGACTCCATCTGGACAACACGCAGAAGTTGCCGGCGGTGAGTACATTTATCATCGATCGTTGCTACACGTTCGTATTCTCAGTATAATGAGGGTTCATTCATCGGTCGTATAATTTATTCATTCACTCCACGAGATAAGTGTACTGACCGGCATGGATCAGTGTTTTAGTTAATTATTTATTTCATGACATGACTGTAACCGGTAACTTATGTCTTCTTCCATAGCTATGATCTTTATGATATTCGGATCTTTACCAGCTTTAGGATTACCGGGTATTCCACGGTACTATTTTTAAATGTTGTTCAGTGCTTCCAGATCGTGATCATAACACTACGGTAGTTTCTATTGAAAAGTAAAAAAATTGTACAAAATTACAGCAGATGACATTTCAAACAATTTGAAGGGAAATTTTGGTCGACGAAAAAAAACTTTTCCTGGGTTTGTGCAATTTGCAGACCAAACAAAAGTCATTCCTCGATCATAATCGAATGGGTCATTATAGTAAAATAAAAAAAAAAAAAGTTAAAAATACTGTTGTTGATTTACTGTAATTGCAATGCTTCTGGAAGCACTGATGCTGTTTCAATTAGTGGATCGTGGACAGTGGTACCAAGATCGGTCATCTAACCTTTCGAAGTAGCGAAAAGTATATATAGACATTTTCAAATAGCAGTTATTCGTCAGAAGAACTGTTTTCTTGTTTACCAAAAATATCATTTGCGAGAAAACAAACTATGGGCGTTTAAGATGTGTACATACTTCTAAGTAGCGGAAAACTATTAACCTACATTAGGCATTGTGCAGCTGAGACACGATTATTAAGATGACCTTAGGCCCTTGTAATATTCTAGATAATGTCATGCGAATCAGTAACTTACTGGCAAATTAAACCATTGTTATTATTAAAGGTTCGTTGGAAATTTTGCTCTTACGTGAGGTTAATGGAAATAGAATTTTACAGCAGTCGTGATTAATAAAATTAATTATAAAGTTTTTATAATTGGATATAATTTACAATTAATAAGAGGACATTGCATTACCTAATCAATCAACATCTAATACATTAGACCTAATACATAAAACCTAATTTGAAATAACGTTTGATTTGACTAAAATTTTAAGTTACAGTAATAATTAATAATCTCTGATGGCTTTATGTTATGCGAGTATTATAAATTTAGTATCACTTGTTAACGGTCCATAACGTAACATCCATAACGTTCTATAAAACCTCGACATAACAAATAATTTATGACAATATGATCATGATGATGATGTAGCTTAGAATATATCTTATTGGGAAAAACAGAAAACCAACAATAATATCTCTATGAATTTACACGATAAAGATTTTATAAGAATTGTACTTATAGCTCTACGAACTGTGATAATGAAAAGATTAAATAACGGGTAATGGAAATTTATTACCATATCTGTTCGGCGAAATGAAATATCTTAATTATGACATCTCTGAGAACATTTTAAGTAGGTGGCGACTCTGGTGTATTTCCACTGTACGTATTTTTTTATCGCGTTAGTGTTTTGGATGTTTTGCAATGATATGTAACAAAGGTCAACCGTGAACTGAAATTAATTAAAATTGGTGTCATTTCACTAAATGAATCTAGTGGAAATTATGTTTATGTTAAAAATTAAGTAATACCTACTTGAAAGTACCAATGTGCTTTATAGAATTTAGAGCGTATTTTAACTGTAATGATGAGTCTAATTTTAAGATGGACAAATTAAAAATTCGTTCACATAACTTCAGAGTTTATGAAATTTGGCTGTGAAAATAGACTCCTTACGCTTGTTGATGGTGCGAAATACTGTTTTGATGGATTTTTTAAATATTATCTGTATCAGCGTCTATACCGTTCAACGAATCTCAATAAAACTGGTTTATTTATGAATATGAACATGGACTTTGAGATTAGGGGAAGCGATAATTTGGGCAAGACTTCAGCCTTCTAACTCCTCAACTCCAGCCAGTGCAAAAAAAAAATATATATTTTGTCATATATATATAGTAAGCATAGGTCTGCAGTCTGCTGATACGGTTCTGCTGAATTCTTCCATTTACGATGTTTTCGGACATGTTGGTTATAAATTTATAATTTTTTTATTGTTTTCCAGAAATTGAAACGTCTATTGGACGAGTCCCACGATGGATTTATCTACTGGAGCTTCGGTTCTATGTCTAGAATAGAGACGATGCCAGCCCACAAGCTGTCGCAAATATTTTCCGCCATATCGGGACTGCCACAAACTGTATTAATAAAAATGAACCCAGCGAATCTTCCCGGAAATTTAACAGTTCCTGAAAACGTATATACTATGGACTGGATACCTCAACACAAGACTTTATGTAAGTAAATAAGATAATAATATTTAAAAAATGTGTGTGTGCAAATCGCACACGGCAGGAGTGAAACTTAATAATAATAAATAATAAAATATATCTGAGCGGAGTAAAAGTATTAAGATTTATGTTTTTCAAAAATCGATTAAGTAATCACTGCAGCCCATAGTCTGACATCTTATTTCGCATATACCAAACTTGAGCTCCTATACAAGCTACGAAGTAAAATCGTCAGCGAGATTCAGAAAGGAGTAAAGCGCCATCTAGTTGTAGCGCCTACAATTGCTTTCGTAATGCATTTACGTATTATCAGGTTTCCAAACAACAACGATTCTAAAAAATTTGCAATTTGCTTCGTTGCACGTTATCAAAAAATCTCTCGACACCATAGCGCTAGTATAGCGAGTTATTTGGTCACGAGCAGTTTGTTTATATATGTACCTACTAGCTGACTCGGCAAACGTTGTTTTGCCATATAATTGATTAAATTGCTAAAATGGCTATTTAAAATAGGGGTTATTGATAAAAGGGTAAAAAATTTTGGGTTGTATGTATTTCCTAATGCCACATTATAGAAAAATAAAAACAAAACACTGTCGGAAAATATAAAAAAAAATGTTAAGGGTGAACAACCCTCATCATTTAGGAGTATGAAAAATAGATAGTAGCCGATTCTCAGACCTACTCAATATGTATATAAAATTTGGTAAAAATTGGTAAAGCCGTTTCGGTGGAGTAAGGTAACTAACATTGTGACACGAGAATTTTATATATAAGATTACAATTATTTGTTTTGGCAAGATTTATCTGTTTGACTCCAGGGTTTGACTTATTGTACATTGTCTATCAAAATTTTAATATAATGGATAATTCTGTCAAAAATTAACATTAAATTATAGGTATGTAGAATAAAAATAGATTATGGAACTTCCTGTCAGCCATAAATCCCTAGTCTTTCCTGTCTCCCTATAATTAAAAGTTATTACATATAATACGAAATAAAAATAATTTCTTAAGAAATAACAGATGATTAGTTAAAATTGTTTTTTTCTTTTTTTTTTAAAACAAAACCTATAGAAACTTAAAACTATAAACTTTATTAGAAATTTGGGCACAAGAAATATAACGATTTGCTAAATTTATACTTTACAAGAATTCATGTATTTTACCCTAAACTAGACGTGACGTCATAAAACTTAATCTTACTCTTGTTATGCATACCTCATTTTGTGGATCCCATATGTGGAAGGCTCACAAATAAAAAATATAAATAAAATATTCCCTAAACAGCTAACATGTAAAGCCTCCATACCTTTTTATGTAATAACTTTATGTATATATTATGTAAACGAACTTGCATTACATCTGATAAATGGTCACTTTGAAATTGAAAATATTTACATAACGTACATAAATAAGACTTTAGGTACAAATTTGTGATAGACACTTTGTAGAAAAACATACTTATCTCATCGACAAACTAAGTATTTTCACTAATATATCGGTTTTACCTTATTGATCGTGGTATTGATAATTGATTTTGTGGTTTGCTCCAGCGGCACAACGGCCACACCTATTTTGCCTTATAACAGCAGTGTTTAGCGCTGCTCTGTGGTCCCTGTCTCTGTATTCTGGTTTGAAGGATGAGGTAAGAGAGACATACTCATACTTATCCAAGGCGTTCTAACTTAAGTCCTCAGGGGTGGCATCTATAGCTAACCTCAAGTAAGACCTTATCTGGGGTAGATAAAAGGTGTTCATGCCCGGTAGTTATCATCAGGTGGACTGCATACTCGTTTGCTATTTGCATATATTTTTTTTATGTTAATTGTGACGTTATTTTTGTGCAGGCCACCCGAACATCAGACTGTTCATTTCACACGGAGGTCTACTTGGCACGCAAGAGGCGGTGGCTTGCGGTGTACCGATGCTGACCATTCCCTTGTACGCGGATCAAGCTTTGAACGGCCGAGCTATGAGTGACAGGGGCGTCGCCAGAACACTATCATTCGACGAGAGCGGGGCTGATGCGTGGAGAGAGGCGCTAAGAGATTTATTAACCGATGCGAGGTATATATATCTTATATAAAAATTAACGTAGTCTGTCTATCTGCATTAGATATAAAATGTACCATTTCATTAATCCGAGCGCCATGTAAGTTTAGAACTTTATTGAGTATTCCTTTCCACTAACGTTCCCAGGATTTTTATTTGGGGAAAGGGGGGACTGACTTACAAAGAATTTGATAGCGGAGAAAAAGGACGATGATATCTTTTACGAGGGGGGACGGGTCCTCTTTAACACAAGTACAAAAACCAAAACAGAAATCCAAATTCAAAATTTTATCTCCTCCAGAAAGCCGTGTGTCAGAACGGTATGGCAACCGCAGGACGTCAATATTATAAATATTCAAATATTGTTTTTTTTTTATTCAATTATTATGTCCTTCCCCTTTCGTGGAATTTCAAATATTTAGACATGTGCGATTAATACTTAAACATTACACAAGATAATTAATATGTCCCTCTTGATTCTCGTGGGTTGCACAGGCAAAGTCCTTTTAATAAGGAAATCATACATTTATAAGCTTTCCTTACGAATGTCCGAATAAGGGCTGCCACTTTTATTTATTAATTTATTTACATTAGCTTTACAAGGTAGAAAAAAGTACATGGTTTCTAAATAAATAACATTTTAATTTTTTCCTCTATTTTTTGGCCCAAAGAACTATCTTTGCAATTTGACGAGAAAAAATGTGCCAAATCTGAATATTCTACCACTCCTTAAGTAAGGCGGCTATAGAAACCTTGTGATAATATAATGTTTGTTTCACGTAAAAATGCTTACGACCAAACTTTTTAAAATCCCAGATCAGGCAAAATAAAGTATTTTCGCGTAGTTTATTTTTTCTCGTAAAGTACAAAGTACAATTACACTAAATAAAGTACAACACTTTATTACAAAGTACGTGTGGCAATTCTAGTCCCAATGGGTGAATTTCAAATGGGATTAAACTCAAATCTAACGTTTCGAGTAGAACATACTAAAAAAACACATCTACAGACGTGTTTATATGTTGGCCTTTATCATTTCTAACGTAGTGTGCTTTGACAGTTATCAACTCACGCGACCAAGGGAAGACCTAAGGAATTTGATATCATAATATTCATTAAAAAAACGAGTTGACGATTTGTTGACCTTATAATCATCGGCGGGGCAATGACCGTCAATAGTAAACTAATTCTAATCGTATAAGTTTTGTTTATTTGTAGCTTCGACCCCTAACTAATGGCTTACCTAAGATTTTTTAAATAAAAAACAATCCATACATATATAAAATGTTTCCCGTGGCTGTATATCGCAAATGTGAGCAAAGAAAAAAAAGGGGGTCTGAGAATAAGTAACTTTTTTGTCTGTTGGTTTGTCTGCGTGTTTTAAATCGTATTTAACCAAAACTTCTAAGTTCAAATGACAGGATTGAAATTGTATTTATAGTCCATCTTACAGTAACATTTGGTTTTTATATCATTAACGTTAGATACTTAATAATAAATTTTTATGTTTATAAATCGTCGCCACACCTGAGGACTAAGATGGTCGCCTCATAATATGTCAGCGGCATCTACACCACCACCGAAACACAAGAACGGGGATAATACTTCCCCGATCTAACCATTACGATCTAAACATTATTTACTACATTTACGTAGTTACGGTACACACAGTATTACAATTAGTGTTCGACCGATTTTTGACCGCCTATTATTCGCCTATGGCCACATCCTTCGGCCGAAGCCGAAGGTTCAAAGACCATAAGAAATTCAGTTCTAAATTGGCTAAAACTGTTTTTCAAAGCAGTTTTTATTTTTGTAGATAATGATCTATGGTGATTGGATATATGTAACTTCTAAAGCTGATTAAAATATATTTGCTACTTTCTTAAAAATAATTGACAGTACTGTGAATTTCATACACAATTGGCGACATAAGGCCACAATGGATTTTTCAGTTACCCTTTCGCTTCACCATCTCCATCGCAGTATCGTCAATTCTTTATAGTTAGTTCAATTTAGGCACTTGCTAGAACCTTCGATTTCAGCCAAAATTTCGGACCATTTTGGCTGAAGCCAAAGGACTTGCGAAGGTGGATTTTTAGGCCGAAGGTGGCCAAAGCCAAAGCTACGGTTGGACACTAATTACAATATATATTTGACGATCCGCGTGGCGGAGCGGTCACCATACCGTTCTGATACGCAGTGGGTCCCGGGTTCGATCCCCGGCCAGACAGACATCTGAATGATGAGTTTAGATTTCTGTTCTGGGTCTGGGTGTTTGTGTATTCGTCTTTGTGTGTCCATGGCGCCCACGACACAGGAGAAAATCCTACTGTGGGGCTATGAGTGTAGAAAACGTTTATGTTTATATAGACGTTTCAATATTTAATGTCTTTTTTTTTCAGATATAAAGAAAACGCTTTGAAACTGCGCGACAAGTTCCTTGACCGGCCCATGCCACCTTTAGAAACAGGAGTATACTGGATAGAGTACATCCTTCGGCACAAGGGAGCGTCACATCTACGTTCCCCAGCACTAGATCTATCCACTACTCAATACCTACTCATAGACATAGCTCTACTTAGCATAGCTGTTACCGCTATGGCCACATACATTCTCCATAAACTGTTTAGATACCTTTGCACTAGATGTATCAGATGGTGGCCTAAAGAAAAAGTTGTTTTCGAAAAGAGATTATTTAGAAGAAATATTAGTTTATTCCACTGTTTTCTTTGGATATATAAAATTAAAACTAATTAGTTTAATTATAATAATGCTATGTTTAAGATAAGAGCCGGATTTATGTCCAAATCAGCGGTGAGAGTGTAAATATTTATGAGTAAGGTATTTGTAGGAATATTTATTTCTTACTTAACTGCTCACAGATCATGTCAGTCTAAGATTTTAGTTGGAAGTCACTTCGTAAAACTATATTAGTTTTCTTTTTATATTTGCATACTTCACAAATAAATATACTGAGAATTAATCAATTGATGTATTAAAACATCTTGATGATTAGTAAACTTTCGATTCATGTAAATAATTATGTATAACCTAAGACCTTAAAACTTATGTACCTATATGTATATGCGTTGCTATGTTATGCTATGTATTGCAAATGAATATTCTAGTAAACACGTCTTATGAAAAGGAAATGTACTGCATATATCAAAATAAAAACGTAAAAATTAAATTCTTCTCAAAAATAGGATCGTATTATAATTAATGATTTTAACTGCATTTAACAAACACTTTTGCAATAGTTACTCTGTATGAAAATATTGATGTACAAAATATTGCAATAATTGTAAGAAAACAGTAAAATATAATTATTTAATTTATCTATCTTTAATTTTCGTTTCTTTAGAATAAGCAGTAATATACAGTTCCATGAACATAACAGTCACCATCCATCCATCCATCAGTCTTTCGACGTTTACAACTGGACATAGGCCTCCCCTAAACGGCGCCACTTCAACCGGTCATGTGCCTTCTGAATCCAACGATTCCCTGCTGTCTTCTTCAGGTCATCGGTTCGCCTGGTCGGGGGTGACCTGTATACCTTTTGCCTAAGCGTGGTAATCAGTTATCGGTCTTTCGAGCAATGTGGCCAAATCAAACAAAACAATTGAACAATCACTATCACTAGCTAACAAATATAAGATTAATAAGGTGCAGGGGTAAATACAACATATAAATATCCTGTAGACATTCTGGTTAAACCAGTCAATTCCATTATAAAAGTACAATTTAGGCATTTCTTGATGACCCACGTGGCTGAGCAGTCACCATATTGGTCTGACACGCAGTGGGTCCCGGGTTCGATCCCCGGCCAGACAGAAATCTGAATGATGAGTTTAGATTTCTGTTCTGGGTCTGGCTGTTTGTGTATTCGTGTATCGTGTATTATATACTTTCTTGTCACAATCTGACCCTATATCAGTATATCAGAGCATAGCCTAGTTTTGATTCTCAATATTTTTTTTAATAAATTGCCCTCAAGGAAACTGGCAAAGGCAGTGATAGCCTAGTAGTTGGTCAACTTAGCTTCTAGGCAGATACCAGGTTCAAGTCCCAGGTACCTACGATTTTCCGAAGTTACGTGTGTATAACAAATTATAATCATATCAATCAGCTCAAAAAACTTTTGAAAGAAAAATATAAATTTTCCTGAAATTTCGCTGACGAAAAAAGTATAGTGGTTAGCTAGCTGAGAGTAGCCAACCACTATATTAAACCTTAGTACAGTGCTTTGTTGGTGGTAGTGGTTGGCAACCTGCTTTTTGTAAATTTTAATGTGTAACAGAGCAGTGGTGAGATGCTTAATGTGTTGAAGTGCAGTGACAAGGGGGTGAGGTGGGGAGAGGAAAGAGGAAGGGGGTGAGGTGTGGTACCTCACCATGGAGAAGTGTGACGATTGACTTTTGGAGGAGACATAATTATTAAGAGATTTGGAAATAAATTATTGGTTAAATAGTATTTTCCAATTGTATTATTCTATAGCATTATAAATGTTCTAGAAGTATGCAAACATGCAGTTAACCTATGGTTAAGTGATCAGTGAGATTGTTTTCAATTCTAATTCAAATTCTAATTCAAACTGCTTACCAATACAGCACTGGGTCTCCAAAGTCCATATCAAATCTGAAGTGTGAAAAGGCTAGCAGGTTGTCCTTCTGATCTTTGGCGATGATGTACCAAGCTGCATCATCTGTCATTTCCTCTATTTTTCGTTCACGGTTCCAGCCCCAAGCACAGGTTTCATACCTGGAATTACAATTATTATTCTTGTTACTATTTATGTATATTAAAAATATATATTTGTTACATATACGTGTCAGTATACCAGACAGCCATACAATCAAAATAGTCAAGAGAAACAAAGTAAGGAAAGTAACAAGGATCTTTTGTTTCCACATAGTAATAATGAAAATTCTGAGTGTCTTTACATTGCATATACTTGAAAAAGAAAACTTGCAAACTGAAAATTATTTGTAATAGTAATTACCATAATGTTTTGATTTCTTTGTCTGTGTTTAGAATTGCATCAAAACAAAACTTCTGAATTTTATTTAAAGGACTGGAAGTATATTTATATTGCTTATGTATGTTTAGTCTTCATTTTGATATTCATTTATAGATATTTGAACCTCACAATGATTAAACCTGTTAATGACTGCAGTAATAGATGTACTTTCCAATTCATTTATGTATTATGAATAACACTATTAAGTCATAATAGGAATATGACATGTTGCCTAATAAAAACAAAAAAAAAACCATTTAAAATGTATGATGTAACAAAATGTAAGTCTTACAATCTCTTCATATTCCTCTCAGTGAGGTTAATGGCCCAGTCCATTACATTCTTGTCGAGATCTGTGACCCTCTGTATGTACATGTCAACCTCGAGCTCCATACTTCGGTAGACCAGTAACTCCTTGCACAGAGCAGCCATGTCTTTCAGCTTGTTCGCGGACGTGACGTGGGCCATGCCGTCCGCTATCCGCCGCTGTTCCAGCTTCCTCGCCTGTCTTTTCTCCTTACTCTTATTGGCAGATGCTTGGGATTTTTTCTGAAAATTTATACGTATATATGAAAATTACGAGACAATTTTACTGTTTGAAAAGCTTTAGGGAGTAATAAGTAAGCAGATTACATTCTAGAACCGATATAAACAACTCTGTAGAGAAATTTGTGCTGACTACTGCGGATTTATGAAATTCAATGAGATTTCGTTCAATCTACATGGCTTAATCCTACAGTCCTACAGGGCAACTAAGATAATCAAGTGACTAAAGAAACACCTATTAAAATGCTTTCATTTCAGAAAAAACAGAAATCATACACATCGTTGAGTTTTATTGATTACAGACATGAAAATAGTACTTCGTTACAGTTATCTCGGTACTTACCCCCATTTTTATTCGCTTCGGGAATACAAAGTGATTTGATTATACTAAATATATTTGTAGTCATGTACCTAACCAACAATAATGTATTTTTATAAACAAACGGCGCGAAATATTTATCAATAAATGTCGCTGACAGTTGGCTGTCGCATCTTTTGTTGTCGATATTCTTTTACGACATAAAAATCAAGTCTTAAGCAATTCTGTCCACAAAGCCTAAATTAAGTATATGACAAATCAATATAATTATACAACTATTATTTTATTTATTATTGTATTATGTATCTTCAAATCATTGATTTTACTATTTATTATTCGTAATATATTTTTACGATTGCTAACCTAAAACCCTTTAGTTTAGATTTCCGGACGGAAGATGGCCGCGAATTTTCAAATCATCGAATACATTACATCACAAAAAATCAATATTTCATATCAAGAACGGTGGAACTAGAAAATATGGTTACATTATTTTAGTCACTTATAAATAAATGAAATATTGAATTTATTCTATTTCGCAGATTGATCGGATCCCGAATTGCATTGGAACATTGCCAAAAAATTCAGACTGTCAGTTTTATAGCGAGCCGAATCAAGACTACGATCAGCTGTGGTTTGTGGGTTTTAAGGGAGTCATTGAAAGGGCATAAAAATTCGTTGCTACCACCTGAACACGAGAATTATGAAGTACGCAAAACTTTCGCAAACCGAAGATTTGATGCCAACTCTTGGATTGGGAACTTGGCAGGTTAGTCTATCAAGAATTCTTTGGATAATCAGTTACAAATAAAAAACTAATCATCGTTTCTCAGGCTCCTCCAGAAGTAATAGAAAGCACAGTATATAAGGCGCTAGATTTGGGATATCGTCATATAGATACAGCGTTCAATTACAACAACGAAGAGGCTATAGGTAATGCTATTAAACGCTGGATTGAAGATGGGAAAGGGACGAGAAAGGATTTATTTATTACTACTAAGGTATTTTAAATTTACATTCTACCATTATGTATTAAAGTTCATTTATTTTTATAACAATAATTACGATATAAAAGCATACTCAGGTACTGGTCACTGATTTTGATTAGCTGAAATAAATTATACTTGCATAAATAATTGATTCATATTTTAACTTCATTTTTATATATATTAGCCGAATTAATGTTGCATTTTTTTAAGTGTTTACAAGTCAAAGTTTAAGTTTAGTTAACTAATTTGCATGCTTATTTTTATAATCAAGTTTTATCACCTTTAATAATTCTCGTTTAATTTTTTATAAAACATAAAGAACATGAAGTGATACATCAATGATTGTACTTTATCTGTATCTCCAGCAATTTTAAAACACCATACCTAAAATTCTAGCTGCCACACGTTGGCAACCGCGCGGCGGACGTGAAGCGGTTCCTTCATTTGCAGCTGAGCCGCCTGCAGATGGACTACGTGGATCTGTATCTCATCCACGTGCCGTTCGGCTTCCGCTGCGACCCCGACACACTGACGCCGGTCGTTAAGGGGAACGGCGACTATGATATAGATATGGAGACCGACCACATTAGCACGTGGAAGGTTCGTAATATGGCACGCGTATATTTATATCATTGTAATGTATTTGCACTTCTCTCTTTTCAGTTTGTTAACTAAAAAAGAGTAAACGAAATCGATATTTTAGGATTCAAGACAAACTTATATCGCACAGTGCGAACAAAAGGGACCTCAAGTTTTCGGCAAATTGAATTAAATATTTGAAAGTACGAATAAAGTAATTAATCAACTTGCGAATTAAAAATTGACGATTTTTCCTTCATTCAAAGGGACCACAATTTTTTTATTTCGAAAAAATACTCTCGCATTACATCCCTTTTATTCTCATAGTGCTAAATCTCGTAATCACTTAAGTAGCTACTCAAATGCAAGTGAAAACACTTGCATTTGTACTGCAAACACTTGTTTGTAGTACCTTATTTCAATAAATAAATTAATCTGTTCATATAATAAAATAGAGAGAACGAAAGGCATTCAAATAAATGTCGCTATTTAACATGATATTTACTGAAACAAGTTATGCAGCCAGTTTACCATGTTCTGAAAAGGAAATGATATCTTCTAAGTCTGTGCTTGGCCAGCGTAGTATACTATTTCCTTAGTTATTCCTACTCTTGTCGAAGACCCGCGCCCGTCAATGGGTCAATGATAATAAAAATCAGAAATCTAATTTTCTACTTTGTTTTTCAAGTCAATGGAAGAGTGTCAAAGAGAAGGCCTTATTCGCAACTTAGGATTATCCAATTTCAATGAAACACAGATATTGAAAATAATAAATTCCGCTACGATCAAGCCCCAGGTGCTTCAAGTGGAACTGCATGCGTACTTCCAACAGTTGGATCTGAGGAAATTTTGCATGGAACACGACATTGTGGTGACTGCGTATGCACCACTCGGCAGTCCTGGAGCAAAGGAGCATTTTGTGAATAAATATAATTATAGGTAAGGTACTTTAAATTCCTATGCATATGACCGGATTACATGCAATTTTTGTAATCGAAATTTATGGCGCTAGCTAAGTTCGAATGATTTTTGTCGTGCGCGCTTTTCGCGAATACTTTCGATGAACGATCGATGAAATGAGTATCGAAAATCACCTCATGCATGATAGCAAGCACCTGAAGCATTTAATACCAATTTAAAGGATTTTGATTATATTAGCGATACAAGTTTCAATTTTTAATTTTATTATCTGTACATTAAAACCCCGAAATTTTATAGAAACAATAGAAATTGATGGCAAAATTATAATGACTGTGTACTTTGAAATTAAAACATCACACTTTGACGTCCTTCCACACACTTTGGCCCTTTCCGGCATGCGCAATCGTTTGACAAGCCACTAGTGTGCACAATTTAGCTATTTTGTTGCATTTGGTCCGATCTTTGATTAAGACGAGGAATTTTGTATGTCCATTTCAGCCCCGATGTTTTTCCGGATTTATTAGGTCACCCAGAAGTAAAGGATATAGCTAGGAATCACGGAAAGACGCCGGCGCAAGTTCTACTGCGCTTCTTGGTGCAACAGAAAGTCATCGTTATTCCGAAAAGTACCAGTGATCACAGGCTCAAGGTAGTTATTCTTCGAATATACCTACACTTTTTATATTTTACAAAATAAAAACTTTTCTTGTGGAATAAGAAAATTGTATAACAGTACAGGTTGTTTAGACTAATTACTACGAGTTTTGAACAGAAATAGAGTGGAATTTTGAATATTTAACTTCTTCTATGTAATTGACATAATTTTAATAGATTTACGTAAAGTTAGTAAAAGGATATCGATATATAAATAATAAGATATTGTTATAAAAAGCAGTTTAAATTATAATACTATGTATAAATATTGATACTATAAATTTTAATGCAAACTTAATGTATTTACTTGTTTATAGGAGAACTCGGATATATATGACTTTGAATTGCTACCAGCTGAAATAAATCGTTTAAAAAAATTAGACAAGGGAGAGGACAGTCGTATATTTAATTTCTTATTTTGGAAAGGCGTTGAGAAGCACCCAGAGTACCCGTTCAAGCTGCAGACAGTCGACACGTCTAAGGATTAATTCATCTATCACTGAAATAGTTTTTGGGTATTTCCCATTTATGCACTATGAAATTAGATTTTATTTTCTTATGCATAAGGTAATCACTGTAGCTTAACGATCAGTGAAACTGATTTAAACGACAAACAAGTATTATTCTAGCTTATTTCCTTAATGTAATAATTGCGCTTTATTGTGATTACCAGTGCCACGGGTCGGCGTTTTAAATGCTGATTTCTGACCATTAATGATCTAGTCATAAAAGACGTGATATTTAATGATAATAACAAAATTGTTTTCATTCAATTGTAGTAAAATTAAAAGTGATTAAAAACGTAATGTGTTTTTTATTTTGAGACTTACAAATTATAAACCTTACAATCTAAGCAAACATTGTAAAATGAGCATAATTTTGATGTGAAAACGTGGAAACACTGCAACCCGCACATGTTTTTTTTTTTGCAGATTATGAAAAATATAAAAATCTGAAGCTAATGGTTTAACTTCCGTTGCTCTACGATCAATGGCAAATTTTTTATAATGTTGAAATTAACACATAATTATATTTTTTTAAAAGACAGCTTAAACATTTCAAAAGTTTTTCATTTCTGGTTGACATTTATTGTTGTTAGGTAGGTTACAGCGTTTACGCTTTTTTGCGTCGATTTGAAAGCATTCACGATAGTCTGTAAAGCATTTTTCTCTGTAAGCGATGTTGCAATTCGCCTCGTCTTATCATCGTGTGGATGACCTTTTGAATAGCTCTTTCAGGGTACTTCTGGCGCAGGAAGTCTTGGATGATGGTCTGTTCGGACACTTGCGAGCCTACAGCGAACCTGCGCTTTAGTTGCTTTTCGATACGAGAAAGCATTTCGTGGTCTTCTTCACTTGTGAAACCTTCTGCACCTGTAAATTCAGATGTAATAAATCCTTACAAACAGATCCCTACTCCGCCAAACTCTTCTTCCGAAACGCAAGATTTGCTTAATTCTACAAATAGAAAATTGAAGGTGGTAAAACTTTTGGTGGTTCGACCCCGGAAGCACCCCCGCCACACCTATTTCTGCCTGATAACAACAGTGTTATGCGCTGTTGTGTTCTGGTCTGAAGGGTGTGGTAAGGGAGACATACTTTTCCGAGGCATTTCATCTTAGTCCTCAACAGGGTTAGCAACGCATCTGTGGCTAACCTTAGGTGAGACCTTACCAAGGGTTGATTACAGATGTCAATGTGCGGCAGTAGTCACTTACCACCAGGTGGGCTGCATGCTCGTTTGCTACTTCCATATTGTTAAAAAAAATAGCGCTGGTACCTCGTTGGTCGAACTATACGAGTAATGAGTATGGTACTACTTAAAAATTATTAAATAGATTTTAAATGTAATATATACCTGCTAAACTACCAGTCATTGCAGCATCTAAAGTTGAGACTTGGAATAACCGTAGAGATTCCGTCACGTGTGCTTCAGTCGCAAACGGTTGTAACTGCATTTTAGCTAACGATTCAGATATCCGCACAATAGCTTCTAATTGTCTGCAAATAAATAATATATATATTAATTACAAAAATGACCACTAACATGCCAAACTATGTATTTGATTAAAGATGTTTCGAAAATCGCTTTTACGTCACTTACTGACTTAGGTAGCATTCTATATGAAGATGCTTACAGATGTCGATGGGCGGCAATAAGCACTTACCACCCTGCTCGTTTGCTACTACAATCAGATAAAAAAACCTCATGATAACTGGCCACAACCCCTATGGATATTTGTAATCCACCCCAGATAAGATCAGGTCTTACCTGAGGTTAATCACAGATGCGTTGCTACCCCTGGGGACTAAGTTGGAACGCTTCGGATACATATATATCCCTTACCACACCCTTCAGACCAGAGAACAGCAATGCATAATTCTGATGTTGTAAGGCAGAAATAGGTGTAGCGGTGGCGCTTCTCGTGACGGAGTCGAATTACAAAGAGTTCTATCAACTTCGAAATCTAAAAAAAAAACTTTGGTAGCAATACCTAAATGTGGGTATAGACAGGCGCTTGTCAGTGGAGCGCTCATGCGCCGAAGCAGCAGTTCGTATGAGCATGTACCGCGCGAGCAGGCACTCTAGCCCTTGTATTTAATTTCAATATAATTTTGACTTGGTTATTATGAGCGTGATGGGTATAGACAGGCGCCAGTCAACGGAGCGCTCATGTGTGGAGGCGTCTGTGCGCGTGTCATCGCGATGCATCTTATTTTTCCTTTAATATTTGCCTTCGGGACTGCAACGCATTAGTGATTGACTTCGCAATAGAACCATTACCATAAAGTTGTTTACAGATGATAGGCGGCAGAGATCACTTACCATCAGGTTATCTACATGCTCGTTTGCTACTTCAAACTTGTGTAAAAAAAAACTTGGGTTACATTACCTGACCGTGATGGGTATAGAGAGCATAAGCACGTACCGCGCGCGTAGGCGCTCTTGCCCATGCGTTCGATTCTAACACATTTTCAATTTGGGAATATCTGATCGTGATAGATATCTAGAGACGCTTATCAGCGGAGCGCTCATGCGCCGAAGCTTTGTCCGCATTAGCACGTACCGCACCAGTAGGTGATCTTAGCTTCGTGTTTAATCTTAGTATAATTTCGATTTTGGTATTACCTGACCGTGATGGGTATAGAGAGGCGTTTGTCAGCGGAGCGTTCATGCGCCGAAGCCCCGGTCCGCATGAGCACGTACCGCGCGCGCAGGCGCTCGGCGGCGGCGGGCGCGAGGCGCGGGCCGCAGCGCGCGCGGCAGTACGCCGCGTACCGCCGCAGCAGCGCCAGCGGCAGCTCGCCCTCCGTGGGCCGCTCCGCGCTGTCGCCGCCCATGTGCACTGAGATTATGTGCTTTGCTAGTGTCTGGAGTTGGAAAAGTAAAATTTTATTAGTTAATTATACAGAAAAAGAACTGGCATTTAAATGATATGTATCTATTTTATAGAAGCCTACGAAAGCTCTTACTGTGAGACGTTTTTTCTACTACTGCAACAGAACACAACTTCTACTAGGATCTGACAAGAAACTAAACGGATGACATTTTTTTCCGATGACAAATACCGAATCTCTGTTTCTTTCTGTCATGAATGATGAAAATCACTTGAGGAAATAAACACATAAATGTATAGGTTTAAGTCAGCGAGAGAATGATATTGAATGCATTACACTGTATGTGTAACATTAAAATGTAAAAATATTTTTTAAGTTGGTAAATTTATCCTACTTACATTTATCTTAATACTCCTGATACTCTATATCTGTCTCAATCTCTTTTAGGCTACTTGAATGCACGTGCACATACTTTTTTCAACGCATCTAGTAACCTTACGACAGCGATGTGCCGATTCTTTTTAGAAACACTTTCTGGTATCAATTTCTATAAAACATGATTGAATATGTAAAATAATAACTTACTATATCCCTGTTCTGGTCATGTTCATCTTTCACAATAAATATCATGTCGAATCGGGAGAGGATGGTAGGCATGAAATCGATGTTGTCATCTGCTTTAGTATCGTCCCAGCGTCCGAACACCGAATTTGCAGCTGCTAGGACTGAGCAGCGGGAATTGAGAGTCGTTGTTATACCAGCCTAGAAGAATATATTAAAATAAATCATCAAAAGTGGACACCTGACTGTCCATGGGCGTCAGTGATCACTTAACGTCAAGTGGACTGCATGATTGTTTGGTCTTATAAAGAAAAAAAAATATCAGATAATCCTTCATAGCTCATCAGTCAGCATTTTGAAGTCCACTGCTGGACATAGCCTTCCCCAATGAAGGTTTTCGCTAAGTCACCATGTCTAGCGTACGTGTTGGTGGCCGCATTTGTTGAGTTTCAATGAACCTCTGCCTTCAACAAACTTAACTGATTAAACCCATGTATTATATATCATGTCACAGCATTCCAGAAATATCTGGAATTCTATGACATGATATATAAATACCTACATAATATATAAAATTTTTGGATATCCATGATCCCTGGAAGTGATAAGGCAATGTAGAAAGAAGATATGTAAAACTATGTACTTTGGCAATAGAGATGGTCTGCTGTTCCATAGCCTCATGTATGGCCACGCGGTCGTCTTCCCGCATCTTGTCGAACTCGTCAATACACACAACGCCGCCGTCCGCGAGCACCATCGCGCCGCCTTCCATCACGAAGTTTCGCTGTCGACAACACAACGATAAAATAACGGTTACTCAGTACTTAAACAGATCATTTGAAGTGTTTTTGAGTTATTTATATTTAAGCATACATTATCCACATGCTTAAATACAAATATGTTGTAAAGCAAAACAATGTTACTTAGAATTAAGGAAACAGAAGATTATTTTTTCTTAATTCTCATAATTTTCAAATATAAGTGTACTCACGCTCCCAGG